>CM031239.1:369062834-369177571 GCA_018340775.1 Taxus wallichiana var. yunnanensis | reverse complement strand
GTTATTTTTAAGTTCTTGTTATTTGAAACAATCTTCATATTTGTGACCAAATTTGCCACATTTATTACAATTCCCATTAAATTTAACTATGTATTTTTGTTAAAGTTCTTTTTAGTCTCATTGTTATTGTAGTTATTAGAAGATTAAAGTTGGATTTAAAATTTGATATAACGTCTGAGTTCCACTATTTTCGGGAACAAAGTATTTATAATTTTGAGAGAGACGTGTCTGGGTTGGATTCTTCTTGGATGAGGAGAGTAGCTAGGGTGGTGAGGTCAAGTATTTCTTGCTCAATTTGATATTTAGAGTTAACAATAGAGATGGAAGTTTCTTAACTTCTCATGAATGTCTTTCTGGATGTTAAACCGTAGAAGTTGATCTTGGATAAGGTTGCAGTTGCAACCATCCAGCTCTGATTTTATGTTTTTACTTTTAGTAAGATAATTTACTACTTCATCTCCTTCATAGGAGTGGTCATCAATTCTAGAATGAATTTGATAATTTTTGACAGTCTAGTTCCTTCATGCATGGATTCTAACTATTTCCAAGCTTCATTGGGGGATTCCAAATTTCCTATATGAAGCAGGAATTCATCTTTAACACTTCTTAAGATGATAGGCATGGCCTCCTAAGCCCTCTATTGATAAGCATTAGTATTTTCTAAGGTTGTTTGCCTACCCAAAAGAGCTTTCTCAATTCCATTTACAAGAGCCCATAGTTTTCTAGCCATGAATTCCGCTTTCAGCCTAATTTTTCAGATGTTGTAATTTGTATCACTAAGCATCTAGGATATATCCATATTGGAGTTTTGAGAAGCCATTGTTTTGGGATTTTTAAAAAAATTCTAGGACTAGAAAAATTTCAAGACCTTAAAAGATTTATCCTAGACATGAATTCATTTTTCAGTGACCAAGAAAAATTTCAGGTCCTAAAATAATTTTTTCAAAATCCAAAAACAATTTTGAAGACCCTAAAAAAATTCAAAGTGATGTTATATAGACCCCCATCTCTATTTGTCTCACATCTCTCATTGAGCATTTGTGAGCATTTGGAGTTTGTGGAGTTGCATTGAAGAGTTGTGATTTGGAGTGAGCTTGGAGCTTGGTTGGCATTCCTTGTGGGCTATTTGTGGTGGATTTGGCATCTACATTACGAGGCTACAACCCATCTACAATCTTGGAGGATTTCTTGACCAGATTCTTGTGCCCATTGATCTTCATAGTTCATTTCATTGAAAGGTATGTTAAAAACAAAAATCTGCCCCTATTTTTCTCTCTCATAATATTGCAAATCTGAAATATATTTCTTTTGTTGCAAAAAAATTAAGATAGGTTTGCATATTTTATTTTCAGATTTGTTTGCATTTACCATGCCTCCGAGTCAAAGACCCTACATGGAGCCATGTTGATATTGTTGATAATCAAGTGTTTTGCAAATATTGTAAGAAAACACTTAAAGTGGGGGGGTGGGGGGGGGGCATTCATAGGTTGAAGCAACACTTGGCTGGTCAAAGAGGCCAAGTTGTCCCATGTGATGCACCAAACATTGAACCCATTAGATTGGAAATGCAACGCATGATTGAGAAATATAATGAAGAGAAGGCTAGGCAAAAAGAGATAGAGGCTGAAATAGGGAGAAAGAGGCAACTTGCCATGTCCCAAACAAACACTAGTGTTGAAGGCTCTTGCTCTAACCCTTCTTATCAATGTTAGAGACCCTTTTCGATATGTTCCTCCCATTCATGAAAACCGCCTCAAAAGAGGAAGTCAAAGAACATTCAAAGCTTTTTTCCCATCCTCTTCCACCCCCCATTAGTGCCTCTAGGCCAAGTGAGAATCAACCTACTTTAGATAACCATTGGAAGAAGCAATACAAAGACTTGCTTTTGAATACATAGCTAGATGGTGGTATGATGCAGATATCCCCTTCAATGTTGCCCGCTCACCTTATTACCAACCCATGTGGGATTCCATTGTTGTTGCTAGTAAGGGCTTCAAAGGCCCTAGTATGCATGACTTGAGGGGTCTCTTTTGCAGAAAGAAGTTGGGTCAATAGACGAATACTTGAAGGGTTGTAAACAATCATGGGCCAAAACAGGATGCACCATTATGTCAGATGGATGGAGTGATGGAAAGAATCGTACCATAATAAATTTCCTTGCCTCTTGCCCACAAGGAACCATGTTTTTGAAATCAATTGATGCATCTGATAGGGTAAAAGATGCAAACTTGTTTCAACTTTTGGATGAGGTTGTTGTAGAGGTGGGGGTGGAAAATGTTGTACAAATCATCACAGATAATGCCTCTAACTATGTTCTTGTTGGTAAGATGTTAGAGAACAAATACAAAACCATATTTTGGACCATGTGTTGCACATTGCATAGACCTCATGCTTGAGGATATAGGCAAAGAGGATTGGATCAAGAACACTGTGGATCATGCCAAGAGCATTACAAAATACATCTATAACCACTCATGGGTATTGAACTTGATGAGGAAAAACACCGAGGGTAGGGAACTTGTTAGGCCGGCCATAACGAGATTTGCAACAAACTTCCTCACGTTGCAATCTCTCATTTCTTAGGGACAAAACTTGAAAAGATGTTTTCAAGTGATGAGTGGAATGCATCTCAGTGGAGCCGCAAACAAGATGGAAAAGACATCAAAAAGAAAGTTTTTGACACACATTTTGGAAAAAAAGCAGCAAGGTTGTAAAAATTGTGAGCCCCTTGTTAAGGTGTTGCGGTTGGTGGATGGGGAAAAATTGGCCATGGGTTACATTTATGAGGCTATGGATCAAGCAAAGGAGCAGATAAGGGCAACATACAAGGATAGAGTAGCAAAGTATGGGCCTATATGGAAAATCATTGATAACAGATGGAATAATCAACTCCATCACCCTATACATGCAATTGGGTATTTCTTAAACCCAAGGTATCATTACAAAGCTCAACTTGGAGAAGATCAAATTGGGGAGGTCAAAGATGGATTGTATGAATGCCTAGAGCGCATGGTCCCTGATGAGAGTCAACAACTGGAAATACACCGACAAATCAGTGCTTTCAGTAGAGCCATGGGTACCTTTGGCAAAAACCTAGCAAAGATTGCAAGAGAAGTGGACCAGCCAAGTAAGAAATTCCAAAGTTTTTAATTTTAGTTGTTTAAACTTTAAAAACTTGAATTTTTAGCATAAGTCACAATCTAATTTGTTGAATTAACTAACTTTTTTTTGTCTTGGTTTAATCATTTATTGCAGCACATTGGTGGGAGTCATTTGGTAGCCAGTGTCCTCAACTACAAAAGTTTGCAATTTGGATCCTAAGTCAAACTTGCAGCGCTTCCGGGTGTGAGCGCAATTGGTCTGTTTTTGAGTGGATTCACATGAAGAAGAGAAACCATTTGGAACAACAACGGTTAAATGATCTCATCTTCATGCAATACAACCTTCGCTAAGTGCAACCAATTATTGAATAGAAGACCGATACAAATCCCATTGTCTTGGATGATATTGATCCAACATCAAGAATGGGTAGAGGAGAGTCACCCAACAAAGTTTGATCTTGATGACTTGGGGTGGATGGCTTTGGATGATGAACCATTAGTAGCACCAGACATGGCAAGCACTAGTCGTGTTACTACAACTACTATGCAAATGTCCTTGAGGAGTCCGATGAGTCCGAGGAACATGATGACATTGATGAGGATGAGGATCCCATTCTTAGCAGTGGTGTTGAGTTTGATGATTGATATCAAACATGTAGTAGCTTGTAGCATATTGTTTTTTGGACTCTATAGGCCATTTAGAGCCTCATTGTTTATGTATTTTGTTTCGGATATGTAGTGCACTTGGTGCCATTTTGCTATATTTACTCTTACATGGTATATGCATGAGAAAACTTTGCATATTTTGTCTCTAATTGTTTGTAATCATGGTTTGGAATCTTTAATTGTATTTAAAGGCATATCACGACGAGTTGGAAAAGGAACCCAACTCGACTCGCCAAGTTGGTTAGGCGAGTGAGAGAGAAAGTTGCCGAGTTAAACACGTGTCACGCTTTGTGAGTTAGGGATTCCAAGTTGAGAGGAGAGCCCACCATTCGAAGTTTTGTGTACACCGAGTTGAGATTTATTGCTTTCCCGCCATTGTGTGATAGATCCAAATCAAGGTGCATCAGAACTCACATGCAAAGAAGGGACCTTTGCCGAGGAGAAGCTTGAACTTACCACACGGGCTTGGCGCAAGCCGAAAGATACAAGGCCGAATAAAGGAGTTTGAGTAAATGAGTTGACAAGTTAGGCAAATGTATTACCTCGTGGAGTTGCAGCAAATGGGCCACGAGTTGAGATCCGACCAATATCTAAGCCAAGGCGAGTTGGCCGACGCAGTCGAGATTTCAACGAGCTCCAAGACCATTGTATGAAGAGTTTTGTGTCACCGAGAGGTAGTAACTAGATTCAACACATCTAGTGAGGATAAGCAAGGCGAGTTTGTGCAAGCCAAACTCGCAAGCAACAATTCACGAGTCACAAAGGGACAAGCTCACCGAGTAAGGAAAGAAGGCAGCTCGGTAGTCGAGTTACATGGATGGTTTAACTGCTTAAGCCAAGCTAAGACCGAGTTGGAGGGTGAGTTGAGGTCAAGGCTCGACCAATGCAACCCTTCTTAATGCTTTTATCTACAACACTACAACCTTTTACCAAAACACTTCGCAACATAGTTTTTGCTTCTTCTACTACCACGCTCTGTAGGGCCCACTTGTAGAATCACTTGTATATTGGTTGAATCTATTATAAACAAGAAAATCAAAAGGTATGAGACCACTTTTAACTATTTAATTACATTTAATGATGAGCATTAATTTATGCATCGATGAATTGTACTATCGTAGATGAGCTATCATGTTATAAATGTCACTATACTAATCAATGAATAAATTATTACGATTGCTTACCATGTATCGGTGGCGCTTGATTCCAATACATTTTGTTATCTTGAGATGGAAACCAAGCTTGATTATGTATTCCCTGTCCAAGATGGACTAAGCTCTACATTGAATATTATCAAATTATAGAGATGAGATGGCGAGAAGACAAACTTGGTTGGAATCACAAATTAGAGATGCCTTGCAACAATGAACGTTAAAGGACCCTTGTCTCTAGACACAATTTTGCAATTGTCTTCCTTTGGCCTAGATATATTGAGTTAGGGTGGTTTATGTGAAGGTAAACTGAAGTCAACAAATAGTCGCTTTTGTATTTTTTTTGTGAGGGGGTCCTATGGGAATATTCATAACAATGATATCAAAGCTAGTTGAGTTTAGTCGACCATCCACACCATGACAAACAACTAAAAACCAAGTTAGGAAGACTCGATATACTGGACCATAGTTCGCATACTCGTATTCGCAAATATTTGGCAAACCAAAAAAATTTGACTCAGTAAAAACTTGGCAAGACTCGCAAATATTCAAGAATATTCGGCAACTTAAAAAATACGCAAATTTCTTTAAAAAACATAAATTTTATGCAAAATATAGCTACAAAATGTATCAAATGAGTCTGTAAAATGTTGGAGAAGTGTTTTCTATTAGATTTGAATACAAATACAATACAAAATCGCATCATCATGCAAATACAACAGCCGGTTGATAAGTGCTATGAATTTATGATGATTGTCATTGAAAATTATCATCATAAATTTCATATCTATGCAAGTTACAATTTACAATAAATTTCATATCTATGAATATTCTAAATTTAAATAATATAGAACGAATTTGCGAAAAGATTTTAAAAAACATACCTCCGGCTCCAAATGACTATTAAAAATTTAAAATCATTCACAATTAAATTGAATGCATTTAAAATTACAAAACATATTTGGATACAATATGAATATATAAAATTTAAATAATATAGAACGAATTTGCGAAAAAAAAAATTAAAAAAAATTACCTCTGGCTCCAAATGACTATTAAAAATTTAAAATCATTCGCAATTAAATTGAATGCATTTAAAATTACAAAACATATTCGATACAATATGAATATATAAAATTTAAATAATATAGAACGAATTTGCGAAAAGAATTTAAAAAAACACTTACCTCCAAATGCAATTCTTCAAATTTGCTCTTCAAATTTGCTATAAAATCCCTTCAACTCAATGGTTGTGTGATCAAAAATGAAGGGGTGTGTTTCCTTAAAAAGAAATTACAGTGTATTTTGTTTTTTCCACGTGTTTCCCATATTTCGCATTTGTTCTCGCATCCTGCAAGTTTTATGCACGAACTCACCAAATATTGGTGAATATTCGCCGAATATTTTTGGCAAATATTCGCCAATATTCGGCAAGTCTTGTATATGCGAGTTATAATGGCGAATATTCATTTGTATATGATTTTGGCAAGTACTCGCCGAGTTTGCTAACTATGATATAGACAATACAAACCATGAACAACATGGTAGAGACCTATGAAAACAACACAAAACTATGCAAATACACATCCGGAACTAATCACAAGAAATTGGGAATCAAAGATACAAGGAGGTACAAATGTAGGAATACAAGCACACCGTAACATAACATTGTGGGCTTGTGTTGGACATTTGTGGTTCCTTGATTTCATGGTGAGGACTTCCGCATATTTGGGGTCATGATATTGTGACATGTTGTCATTGACCACCTTTATTCTAATATGCGTCCTTGCATTTATAAACTCCACACAACCTCTCTTTTTGTTAGGACAATTGAGTCGCCTTGTTGTTGATTCTCAATCTATGGGGACACATCATATCACATTATGTCCTAGATGATCTAATTGACATTATAAAATTGAGTCTTCCTCGATTGGCACTATGATGATTCGTGTCAACTTTGGGACACGTTGCACACTTTGACTTCATTGTGCTCCACAAGACCTAGTGGATATGTAGGCGTCCTAATCATCTCTTTCTTGGGCTTTGGTGCATCTAGGGACCTGATTTGAATAATCTTCACTAAGGTCCCGAAGTCTCAATTCGTTTGACTTTTATTGGAGACTCATCGACCACCATTTAATAGAGCTTCCAAGCGTAAGATGAGCCACTCAACTCATTAACACTTGTATCACTCAACCTTCCACTAGGTGGTTTTTAATGCTAGGAGGTGCCCTTTAGTGAGATCTATTGGTGAGTGGGTCCCATTGGCCATTTGGCCATGCTCCCGATGGTTGGACCATTTTTAGGCTTTGCGTTCAATGCCATCTAAAAGAGAGATGACAATTGTGTGGATGCACTAACTTGACTGTCATTCTCTCAAGTGCACCGCAAAGCTCAAACCCTCGATGGTCAAGTCAACCTTTTTGTCTTTTTAACTTGCCTTTGCGCCTTATTGAGGTCTCTCCACAAGTCTTTTGCGGAATTTTTACTTTTGACTCTTTGATATGCTCTAACCTGTCAAGTGCTCATTGATTGTGATTGATTACGCCCAAGGCATAACATATACTATGAGACCATCACTTGAACAATGCACATCGACAATCAAGATTCACCCTCAACATATGGACAACTATCATAATAACTTGGTCTTTTGAATGGGATATTAGACTTTGCCATTGATTACGTAATTGGGAGAATTTTTGTCGTTGATTTTGTAGTTGGATGAATTAAAATGTAGTCCCGCACACTATTCATTTTAAAAACATTTATTATGCTTCCCTGATTTCACAAACAAGTCGCTCAATCAATTAGCTCATTGTTCTTGGTCCGGAAATCATTCATGTCCATGGCTGTTTTAACTTTTAATGGTGCGCAGAAAAGCAAAGTGAATTTCATTCTGGGCAACCAAGTATGTACGAGATGGTCGAAGCTCTGCCATACAATCTCATATATGATCTTCACCTGCCAACATAACAAAATTACTAAAGTTTAACACCATTGTCGGGACGCCTTCTCCGTACGTTTGGCCGACCAAACAGAGTACATCTACATTAAAAAGTTACATTGCCCTCTCTCAAAAGCTCTAATAAGCCATGTACTTTTTGAGAGGCCATGGAAAGAATGAATTGCTTATGATCTATGAATATTTACCAAATGAGAGCTTGGATAAATATTTGTTGGAAGATTAGAAGGGTATAGCTCGGATTTAGACCAAAGATATAGCATTGCCTTTGACATAGCCTTTGCTCTTGTTTATCTTCACGAGGAATGGTCCTAAAGCACATCATGCATAGCGACATCAAGGCCAACAATGAAAATGTTGGAGTCAACATTTAATGCCAAGTTAGGGGATTTTGGTTTGGCTAGGTTGGTGGAGGGCGAACACATGACCTCCCATACAATCATGGTGGTCGTGACATTGGGATATCTGACACCAAAGTGTCTCATGATGGGAAAGTTGAATTCGAGTCAGACATGTTCAGCTTTGGAGCGGTTACTCTAGAAATTGCCTGCAGAAGGCGGCATGTGGACCGCACCCTAACTGAACATAATTGCAAACTGGTGGAATGGATATGGGATTTGTATAGACAGGGAACCTTCTCAATGCAGCGGATGGAAACTAGGCTGGAATTTTAATGGGGAAGAAATGGTACGGCTGATGTTATTGAGATTGATGTGTTCTCATCCAGACCTTAAAATGAGACCCGTGATCAAAGAGGTGACACAGATTCTAAAATTGGGAGCCGAACTGCCTTATCTCCCGTTGGATATGTCAGTTGACAACCAATGTCTTCCTCCAAATCTCCCATCGTTCTCTACGTCGACTTCAATGACATTGAACTCCTCCATTATCGACAAAGGTTCAGTGAACCCATGCTTTTACACTCACCACGAGCACTTCTTGTTTGAGTTTTACTGGTTGTTCTCTCTCATTTGGTATTTGGTTACAAGCCTTATCATTGAACTTGAATTGCACGCTACTGCTTCCATGCATTTGGCTCCAACTGTCATACGGTGAATCCTCCACTTTGCAATGACCTCTTATAGCACGGTTGAGAACCACCTATTCATTACGATCTTGGCAAACCAAGGATAAGTTGACGACAAGGGCATGATCTTTGTTCTTTGGGTGCCAAACATATTCTTTGGTATTCTCTCTGATTTTTGCTTTCAATGTTCTTGGTCAGAAATTCATTCATGTACAAGGTTGTTTTAACTTTCAATGGTGTGCAGGATATGATCTTTCAAGAACCAACACAGCGGCACTGCCAACAGAGTGGGAAATGACAGAAATCGTTTTGAACCTTGAGGCCCAGATGAAGGCAAAGGATGAGTTGGAAGGCGTGGTGCGCAAGGGTTGAAGCATGATGGATTCAAACATTTGCAAGCTTCCTGTTTGCAATCAGATTTGAAGAAGACTCTCTACGAATGCATCCACTTGCTCAGAACTGCTGCATCAGTTCCACTATGGATCTGTCTAAGGTCCTCCAACTGTCTGTTGAGATTGCATATCCACTTCATGTTGATCCCCTCATAAGCATGCCACTCATAAACTAATTAGCACTATCCTTTGTTTTGCATTTTTGTTAGTATTTGATATTTTCAATGCACGATATAGTAAAATCCTATTTGTCTTTATTAAGTTAAATTATAGGTAGAAGCAGGACACAACTAGTGGACAAAGGCAGAAGCGTGAGGGGTTCACTACTTATGCAAGCTTCCCTATCTGCAGATGGTGTTGAAGGCCTTTATAATTTGCTTAGCATGGTCTTAGTTTGAACCTTTGATTAGCCCGCCTTTTCAGTGACCACCTTTTGTTTTCCATACATTTCCATTTAGATTGGATGGATGTAGATACTTTGTTCGTTGGCCCTATTTTTTGGCAATGGCTCAGAGGATTTGGATACTGGTTATGTAACTTAATATTTAAACCTGCCTTTTTATTTCTTGAAAAACTTCTTTGCGAAATAAGTTCTACATTAAATGAGCTACTTTTCCCTGTCCTTGATGCCTCTACATTCATACATATAGAAGCCTCTAAAACATGTTTGATGGATGCCAAGGAAAGCTCGATTATGGACTTTCATCTTCATCTTTGCAAACCCTAAGCACAATGTATCGCCTTCTCAAGAGTCTCCAGTACTTATCCCTTTTACAGCATTGATCAGGAGAGTGGTGAAAATGGTCTTCTTATTGTTTATATGTCATACGTTGTTGGACGCTAAGTTACAAGGTTCGAGTTCAAGTTCGATGAGGATAAAAATCGGTTCAAGTTCGTCAACAGTTAAAGTTTGAAAAAAATTGTCGTTAAGTTCGACCAATAGATAAAATATTAGTAGATATAAAAATATTAATTGAAAAAGAAACTTACAAATGTAAATAAAATTAAAGACATAAATTTTAAGACAAGTCGTATAAAAAATTAAAAACTTGAAAATGATTAAAAATATTAAATTGTTTTAAAAAACTAATAATAACAAAAATGAAAAAATAAATCATAAAGAAATAAAAACATTCACACCAAATAATAACAAAAATAAAAACAAATAATAAAGAATAAAGACATGCACAAATCTCCCGTGGACAAAGAAAATGACACAACCCCTAATGGAACCTTCACAATGCCTTTACTTTGTCTAAACACATATCTTCAATTCTTCTTCGCCTTTATTGATAAGGCTTTGATCTGATTAATCTCAATCTTTGTGGAAGCTCTAGCAAATAATGTTGTGTTACATTTGGAAACTTTGTGGAAGCTTAACGCAATTGATAAATTAACACAGTAAGAGTATTTTGTTTGGCTATATAGCAAAGAGAAAGCCCTGCTAGAAAGAGAAAGGGCTCGCTTCAACTGGGCCCGTTGGTCTAGAAGTCAAGATCTGTCGTGAGGGCACCTTCGATGACAAGGATCTCGGCTGCATGACTGTCCCTATTAAAAGAATTCATGAACTGCATTAAGGCACAATACAGATGCGACAAAAAGTGTAGAGCAAGAAATCGGTGAACCCAACGAATTTTGGCTATTTTTGTGACCCAGTAAAATCAACAATTTTCAAATTTTCCCAAAAATGCGGCAAACCTTGCAACATTGCTCATTGTACACTCCCAATTTGCCTTTATATGTAAGATAGACTTTAGGCACACACATCAATGACTAGATATGCAACCAAAATTTCCCTTTAATCTATAGGCAACACAATCATACTAGAAAGAGAAGACGCTGACAGTCAAGATCATCAAGCTGGACATTGTCAGACATCGGATATACAATTGTCTCATGCTCATAGGCCTTAAAACTACCTTCTGCTACCACACAAGTTGGATTGGAAGACAAATGTGTAATTGAGAAGAAAGCTTTCGCCAAAATAAGATCAGCAAAAGCAGACTTCAAGTTGGGATCCTCAACAACCCACTATTCTAAGCCATACTTCATCCCACTATTTTGTAAGTCATACTTCACACTCTTTCTTTGTTCCTGGAGATACAATGGAAATTGGAATGCACACAGGCAATATCTCCAGTCTTCTTGGAACAGCAATTCCTCTCTACAGTTGATGAGCTAGTTACCTCTGAAGGAACATTAATAGCTAGGCTTTTGCAGCTATGGAGGGTGCACAATTGTATAGGTCCAAGGGCTGTCCTATCAACAATGGCCGAGATATTTTCAAACAACTCCCAAAGAAGCAAATTCTAAAAACTGGTAACACAACTCTAAACTTGGAGGTGAGGATAGATTTTTCCGTAGAATTCCTGTGAAGGAGATCATTATTAATGTTGACCAACATTTTTTTGGCTATACGACAATGAAGTCTCTTGTTTTTAATTTTCTCGTTGCATAATATCTATTGTTTTTATGTCATGGAAGTTTGAGGCATTGTAGACTACGACAACAAAGCATGGTGGCACAGAAGTGCAGTTCCTATATTTCTATGGAGTTTTAGTTTTTAAATCAATGTTCTTCGTGGCCAGATGTTAAAGAAAGAATGAAATGGTTAACGTATTATCATCAGTTTACAGTTACATCTGTTTAAATATTTTAAGACGGAATGGATATGATGTGTCTCCATGTTTTTCTGGCAAATCATAGCTTCCCATCTGCAGCCGATGGTGGATGAGATACTGCAAATGCGCTTACATAGCACCGTAACAGGTGGTAGGTGGTATTACGGCAGAAATAGTTGAAATTAAATATTAGGAACAATTAAATATCAATGCTTTAAAACTTTACGTTTTTCACATTTGGTGTCGTGTTCACAACCTCATTTGTAACAGTCTTTATATTTACTTTCAAACTTTGTTTTTGGCATTTTCCCCTCCTTCAGCATGTCCATTGCGCCTCCTGGTGCAATTGCTAGTTTTAACCCACTTTGCATAATTCTAGTGGCCCCGCCTGCAAAAACTCCATCCCTTCTCTGCTGTAATGTGTTATTTTTGGTTGCAAATCACTATAGCACCATTAATTGGGTTTGAAAGTTCTCGTAAGTCAGACATCCAACAATGATTTGTGTTGGTTTAGGGTCCCACGTGCCCCACTATTATCAAATCTCTAGTTTAAGTTGTCCTTTCTGGCTAGTGCAGGTTTTGAACTCCAGAAAAGGATAAATCAAAGCTCTATCGGTCTGATCCACCTCTGAAAAGATCTTATCATCTGCTTCTCTCCTATCCTACCTTCTTTCACACCTGTTGCTGCCGGAGCCTTTCTCACATTGTTTATTCTAGGCCACTTGTTGTCACACGTACTGAAGACTTTACAACATAGTAAAATACCATAGGCCTTGAGGACTAAATTTACCATAGCCACTTTACCTGACGACTTCACGAAACCCCACGCCATACTATCTCCCCACAAAAGCACAGGAGTAATAATTAAAGCTGATTATTAAGTTTTTAGGACCGTCAATACTCAGTCCAAAAAAATCCTGCAGTCATGCTCAAAAATCCTGACGGATGGTCACTTCCAAGAAACATGCACAATACATTCCTCTTCCCCACAAATTGAATCCATCTTGCAGCCACGTACACAAAGTTATGGCAAGGTCATCTCCAAAAAGACATGGCTAATAACCATCTCCCCAAAGAATGCATAACGAACCAGATATACCAGCCTTGTTTAGCCTAGATTTGACCCCCAACCCTTAATGAGCATTAAGCATCCTATGAATTTGTGTTTCAAAGAAGTTCTTCATTTCAAAAGAGTCTAGCAGTGCTTTCAGTCTTTGGGTTTTCCATTTCTTCCATACACACAAGCTTCCACATCAACGTAAAAAAATGGCCTCCTGTGGCCTGTAAACCATCTTTGAGTTTGAATTGAAATTAGAGAGATGAAATGTGGACGGTAATGAAAATTCCCATCAGCGGGATGGGTTTAAGTAGCAAATCAATGGGGATTTTATAGCTAACCCCAGTTTCAAATCCCCAGATGACATGTTCATGTGTGAAAATCAGTATATACCACATCCAGTTCTGAGCGCAGCATACCCCTACTGACAAGGTCAGGTGCAAGTCTTAAATGTAAATCAACATTTTGAAAATCCTTTGATGATGTGTCTCAAAGGAGACTTGACACATCAAATTCCATTCCCTCTGTACACATTTTTTCCAAAATCTATCTTTTCTAACTTCTAAGTAACATAAAATATGCCTTTTTTAACAGTTTAAACAAATGCTTTTATTTTCATGTGGTTGGCACTGACCAGACATGAAGTTCCAAAGATTTTCCCTACATCTTTTCTTCACCAAGACAGACATTAGCATAATTGTCTTAAGGATATATTATATTGTTACTCTTTGTAGATCACCTTGCCTTGTGGCTGTTATCAATGTGATGCTTTCATAACTAGAATCTGCTGTGCTACATCTCACATATCCCTATGTATGAGTTTGTTCCACGTTATTATCTCCTCTCACTCATTTAACTTACCTCCAATGTTTCAATACATTACCTCTAATAGAAATTCAGAGAAAATAATACATTACACAGTAATAGAAATATTGTGTTTATTTAATTCGTGAATATATTTGAATATTTAAAAATTAATACCATATAATATTAGGTAGTATATTGGAAAATGGAGAAAAACATATACCTCACATGGATGTAATAGTTATATTAAAAATATAGGTTATATGAAAATCTATATTTCATTTTTGTTTTTCCTGCTCTCTATTTTTTTGACTTTTTCTTAAAGAAAATGTATTGTACATTGCATGAAAGAGCACAAGAGTTACATCAGATGAACAACAGGGTTATAAGGAAAGTCTTGTCCTATGAATGCTAGAAAAGCTAACATCTGAACCTTTGTCCCAAGAGGCAAAGAATCTATATTTCTCTGAGAATAAACAATTTTGACTTTTATAATGCACAGCCAACCCCATGTGCCACAGATGGAGTTCAGTTTGATGAGTAGGCTGGAAAATATACGGAAACTGCAGAAGGTGGAGGCAGAAGAAAAGGTGATTCAAGGAAGAAAACTTGATGCAATCTGCAGCAAGCTGGGAAGAAGATCAGTGGCCTTCGAGATAGGAATGTGCCTGCCGTTACCACTGTTCTTGCAGCTTTCATTCTAGAGGATGAGATGCTGGAGCATGATCCAGCTATTGCTGTGACAGATTCTAGGGAAGAAGCTGAGGCTCGGAAAGCCTAATCTGGATGTTTATGCAGCTGCTGTATGAGGCTTCTGTGGTAATTTTTGCTGTCCTTTGCTAGTATGACCATATCTGTGATCAAGGACTCGGCATTTAGAATGCCTAGGCTATGGAGGTTGAGAAAAGCTATGTTTCTGTCCAATTGAACTTCCCTGATTTATTCAGAATTTTGATTATTATAAAAACATCAGGGCTGGTGTCCCTTTTTTGTTTTCACTTATCAAAAAAATGTATAGGCTGCCTCTCCTTAAGAAAATTTTAATCTCCTAAGCTGAGAGTAGAATTATTCTTATTATAACTCGATTCGCAATTTCTCTTCCAAAGGTAATAAATGGAAGACAACCTTATTGTAAATCATTTATCTTTACCACTACCTCTAATCCTCTAGATACTCCCCACGGAAAGAGGGGCAATAAACAAATAATTGAATTCATCCTGCAGCCATGCTCAAAATTTTCAGGCAGATGGTCATTTCCAAGAAACATGCCAACTATATTCCTCTCAAAGATTAAATTCATCCTTCAGCCGTGTTCAGAAAGATATGGCAAACAGTCATTTCCAAAAAAACATGCCCTGTAGATTCCTCTCTCGCACAAAGAATGCATAAACAATTTGATATGGCAGCCTTATTAAGCCAATAATTACCCTCCAAGGCTTAATGAAGCAATAACCACACTTTGAATTGGTGTTTGAAAAAATAGTTACCATGTTCAAAAAGTTTGGGTAGTTTGGAAGGGGAAAAAAATCAGAAGTTCAGAATTCTGCAAATAGTTTGGTTCAGTTCAATATATATAGAGAGAGAGAGACAGAGACAGAGACATAGACAGAGAGTAAAGAAAAACCAATTACACATAAAAATAAATAAATATATTATCTACACAGTTTTTCCTTTACATGCTTAGGTATTAGTGTTTCTTGTTTTGTTTTTGTTTTTGTTTTTGTTTTTGTTTTAGGTTGAAGTTCTTTCAATTTAAACATTTTAATTTTTTTATAAAAAAATTGATGTTCGACCAAACTTGTTCAGTTAGACTGAAAAGTATGGTTCAAACCAGATTTTCACCATATTCGTAAGAACGTGGTAACTATGGAAAAAAGTTTTTGATTTCCAAAGACTCTAGCAGCACTTTCAGTACTTGGGTTTTTTTTTTTTCCATACGGATACAAGCTTCAGGATCAACATGGAATTTTTACCTCCTGTGGCCTGTAAACCACCTTTGAGTTTGAAAAGAGTTTGGAGAGATGCAATGCGATCAGAAAATAATGCAAAATTGATGGGACAAGCTCACATGGTCAATCAATGAGGATTCCATAACTGAAACACAGTTTTGAATTCACAAATGTCATTTTCGTGTGTAAAAAAAGCTTAAATATGCCACCTTCAATTCTAGGTGAGGCACACCCAAAAAGATTAGGCCAGGTGCAAGTCCTAGGTGAATTTGATCAAATAGAGACCTCCAGAAGTGGCATCTAAGCTGAAGGTTTCGCAATTTACCAACTAAAAGAATAGAAACTACCGTACTTAACAAGTACTTGAAAGAGGGGAGATAAAACCAAAGAAACTAATCCAGATATATTAACTTTGAGGCTTAAGCCTTAATCTGAATGCAAGCACTAACCAAGTTCAATGTGAAATGCTTCAATGCATACGGTAGAAGGCAAGAAAATTCCTGAACTAATCTTGTCAGGCACAATTTAAATCGAAGAAAAAATAGCCCAAATTAATCAATATTATGATTTTTCTCAGAGCGAAAAGTAGAAAAAGCTGAAACAACCACAAGAACAGTCAGGCCCTTGGGCCCGAATATTCGAACAAGCCCATTATTATTCTATTACGTAGGTGTAATAACCCATTAGTAACCCCAAAATAAACACCAAAACAATTCACATTTTGTAGAGGATCAAAACCTGTAAAGAGATGGTAGCAGAATCTCCCTCTGTGGCGTTTTCAGGCTCCATCTTCGCTAATTTTCTGCAGCCGAGCTTATGTGGAGGGTTTTGTATGAATTGGGTCTAATGATATGGCTTTGCAGTAACAACTACGTAACCTCTGCAATTCAAAATCATCGCTGACTAATCAGTGCTCATAATAATGATGCATTTCGAGATGTGTGAAATGGCCGACTGAACAATCAATAAACAGCAGAGAAAACTTTATAACGCCACGGTCACATGAAAGGGCTAAAGCTTGGATGGGCATAGCTTATCTGGTCCTGTTAAGGGCGCATCTCATTGCACTGCATCTTTCCACGCTGTATACGTATTATGCCAGGTGGGATTTGCTTGTAATAAAATAGCAAATATTTCAAATTTCAGCCCCGTTCCTCCGCCCATGTGACCGTGAGGGCTCCAGCTTAGAATGGTAATAAGCGCAAATTTATAGCAGCAAATGTTTCCCAGTCCCCTAATTATAACATTTATTTTTCCAAAAACAAAACCCATGGGACCACTTGTGTTGAAAAGGCTCTTAAATTTCCGAGTCCTCCTCCTTGAACCTCAAGGTAACTTTTTTATGGAAAAGTAGTCTTACATCACATATGTACTACATCTACCCATAAACACTAGCAATCGTACGTGAAATGTACGATGGAAACGTCGAAGGGGATGGAGTGAAGAATGAAAAAATGACGAAGCGAAAAAGATGGAAAGGATGAGGGATTATTAAGAAAGGGTTCGATGGAAGGAAGTATATTGTATTCCATGTTTGAGACCCAATAGAAATGCATGTATCGCACATTTTCCACAGGTCAAATTGTAAGACCCTAATAATATCGGTTATCTGTGTTATTTTTTTTCTTGTGAGTGCAATTTATACTTAAAAGAGGCAAAATAAATAGTGGGAAAAATCCAAAAGGTTTAAAGTTGAAACCCAATTGAATGCTTGTTTCTTGGAGCACTTTATAGGCACCCTTTATGATACAAAGCTCAAGTAAGTGCAGGGAAATAGATGAAGTGTGAAAAATAATTGATAATCAAGTCGACATTATGCACGTGAGTGTAATTTGATCTTAAAGGTGAACGTTTGTGGAATGACCGACTAATATTTCACCATGTGTATTCATGCATCAACGATTGGGATTCTTAAGGTTTTGAGCACGTTCACAAATTTTCTCCACGTCTTGAGAGGATGAGATGGCATGCAAGTGAAGCTTTTAATCTTAGAGGTCCTCTCAAGAGAAATATTATCTATAGAGTTAAGATAGCATGTCACAGACTTAAATCCTCCAAAGGTATTAATGAACTTTATATGACCAAAACAACTTGTCAACTCGTTGGATAAAAAGTATACCAACAACAAAGATCAAGGTAGAAGAGGTGAAGGAAATGAAAATGAACACAAATATGACATGTATCATGCTTTTAAGAACTTGTAAAGGCTTTTGAACTGAATTATGGACATGTAACCTTGTAGCATACAGAAAGTGAACTACCTTGCCTATCCATCATAAAGGTCTTATTCTTGAAATGTGTGTTTGGTAGATTGAATAGGTGAAAGAAGGCAATTAAGGGGACTGGTCTGTAAGGAAATGGAAAGCTTGTTAGTTTAGAGTTTAGATAGGGGTAATAAGAAAGATTGAGTAGGAAGTGTGAATTCAAAGAAGGCCTTGGAGGACAAAACTGTGATGAAGTTGATTTTATGATTAAAATAAAAGTGTTGAATTTGTCCTCCATAAGAGTTGCGTATGTATCCATCTCTACAAATTTGATGCATCCAAAGTTTGTTTGTGTGTAAAATGACATCTTCCATCTGTGATTGTACACTCCAAAACGGTTGTGGTTGAAAATTGTTCATTTGACTCTTAACTACAACACCAATGGAAATTTACAACATCACCTTATCCATTTAACAACTATCCAGATTTAGAGGAGAAGAAGATACAAATGACAACACATATAAATCTGGAGGCATAGCCTGATGCAATCCAAATCCCCATACCCTACAATGACCTCTCAATCACGGTTGTAATCTAAAATATCCTCATGGGAAACCACTTGAAAACGCACAAACTATATGAAAATTGCAGCAAAGTAAAATACCGATTTTTTCGAAAATGTCCAAATTAGGACAACGAATGGTATTAAATTGATATCACACAAAATATTTGCCCACAAAGATGCATGAAATTTTGAGGAAGCTTCGCAATAGTAATAACAAACATAATGAAAACATTTTTGGAATAATATATCGCTACCGGAAAAATTCTGAGAATGCCTTAGCGGCTAGAAAACTTCAGAGGTTCGTGACCCTCTAAATACAAGAGCAGTAATAAGGGTCTTTGGAAATAACATTAACAGATATAGGCAATAATAGTTCCACCTTCATATTTGAAAACGACCGACTGGAAAACCCCCAAATAAAGGTTGCAAGTCACCTCGCTTGGAATGGGGTCGGAAAATGATGGAGGTGCCTTCAACAGCCGCCATGCCCGCCCAAATGGTCGCCGTGAATCTAATCGGATCCTCTCGCTTATCTTCCCCAAATGCCCCCAAGACCCTCGAGATCCTTCCTCTGAAACCTCTGTTAATGTCTTTGCATCGCACGGCCCTGAAAGTGGCTCTAAAATGACAGACTAGGGTAGATCTCTCACTACCGAAGAATGTCCTCTGCTAGCTAGGGGACGAGCCTCTCACCACCAAAGCTAGGGTTCCTGTGGGATTTGACTCACGAGCCGTAGATGCGCAACAACAATAGCTACACGAGAAGGGGTCAATAAAAATGTATGTGAAAAGGTTCTTTTCCTTTCTCACCCAGCTCCTTATATACTTCCCATGGCAAAAGAGCCCCAATAGACCCTAGACGCATTTCTTTCCATGGAGGGGTCAATAAAATAAAAGTCACTAAAGTTACTTTTTCCGTTTAAGTCACCAAGGTCCAAAGTGACCCCCAAATGCCAAACATGGATATTAGTACCATGCGGCCCCTTCTCAAAAGCCCCTAACGTCCACAACCCCTTGGGTATGACCACGGCTTGGACTCGATTTGACCCTTAGGCCTTTGGCGTAGAAAAGGGGACATTACACCTTCGATAGCTCCCAAAGATCCACGGCCTCCTTGGGTGACTCACGGCCTTGGGTTTGACCACGAACTCGACTCCGGCCCTTAGGCCTTTGGTGCATGAAAAGGGGACATTACATAATCCATTTCCCTCGTGTGTGGAAACTTGTTGTCTCTACATCCTCGTTAACTTTATTATTATTTAGTAGGTAGTGGCATGGGCAAGCTTGATTCCATGGAGAGCAAGCCTCCACTGCAGCCACCACCTATGTTAGTCATAAAAGTAATTTCAAGAAGGAAACTAAAAAATGTATTTAGGGGTAATTATACTGGACATATAAGATATCTCTACTCTTAACTATAATAATATAAATAAATTGCACTAGGGTAAATCAAATTGTTTGGATTTCACTATTTTTTAATGGCTTATATGGTGTAAAATATATTTGAAGGCATATATAGAAATAAATGGTAAGGAGTGGGTCACCATTTTCATGGTGATACAAAATTAATTGTTGAAAGAATATATAAACTGTGATCCCTTTTTTCTAAAGTTAACAAATAAGTAGGAGCTCTAATTACTTACCCCATATTGCGGATTCATATGCCTGCTACTAAACCCATAATGGCGACTAATGCTAGTGCTTTTGTTACTTGTCATTCTAATTCAGTTTGCATAAGGGAGGTGTGTGTAGAAAATCTGGATGAGGAATTTTATGAGAATGGAAGCCATGGTGAAGCATTTTCCCTACATGGGCATGGACACCGAGTTTCCCAGTTTTCTTCATAAACCTCAGCAGCACACAGTGTGGGGCGGCATGAGCTCGAGACTCCACTTACGCCACCTTAAAAGCCAACGTGGACACCCTCAATTTCATCCAGGTGGGCTTCACCTTCTATGACAAGAACGAGAACTCCGCCGTAGGTATTCTCGCAAATCGATAAGAAGTCGATCAAAGTGCGGGAAGTCTGTTTGCAATTCAATTTCAAGGAATTCGATTTGGATGATGAAAACACAAAATATTGTCATGAATCCATTCAGCTGTTGAAAAAGAGCGGTATTGATTTCCAGAAAAACAAAGAGATAGGTATCGATTGCAGGAGCTTTCATTGTGAAGTTGATGTCTTCGACATTGTAAGAAATCCCGGAGTTTCAAGGCACCTATGATTTTGGGTACCTACTCAAAATTCTTACATTACAAAAATTGCCATCCAAGTAAGAGGGGTTTTTCAACATGTTGAGATTATATTTTCCAAGTCTCATATGACATCAAGTATCTTATCGGGTTTTGTGTAATGTCCCCTTTTTAGAGACATTACTACCTAATCGATTCACTCTTTTTATTAAGCATTGTAACCCCTTGGTGTGTCTAGCGCAACAAGTGGGAAGTTCTAGGTAGTTTAGAATGTGCACATAGGATAGGAATTTCTTAATATTAAATTAAGAAATTAAATAAAGTGCACATGTAGTGGTTTATTAAATACTTTTTATTTAGAGGGAAAACATTAAATGTTTAAAACATTGGCATTTGCACCTCTTATTCTATAAGAAGGGGTCGCATTTCCTTGGATGAGCATGTTGATTGATCATTTGATTTCACTCCATGCTTGGAGTATTGGGATGTATGCCCTAGTTCTTGCATTGTGCTCTCTCATTTGGATCCATTATTGAAGAATATTGAAGATTCCATTGTTCTCTCTATTGTGCTCCTTTTGAAGTGTGTGTTATGCATTGTTTCTCCATTATAGGATTGGCGACTTGGTTCACGATTCCCTCTTGCTTTTACTAGAGCTAAAGCGACTTGCATGGGAGGTTGTTTGGCATGTTTTAGAGTCTTTTGAGCTAGATCTGCAATCTGATCTGATTTAGCATAATTTTGTGAGTATGTGTGACCATATTTGAGGGTTTTAAGAGTAATACAAGTGCTGGAATTAATTTATGTGCAAACAACAATTTATTTTGCCCTAGGCGACTTGCTATTTTGACTATTTTGGGAGTTTAGCTACTGTTGTTCTAATTTGGTTTGGTTCATCTTGTTCCTTGTATTTTTCCGAGTCCGGGCATATCTCATTTGCCCAAATCGGAGTAGTTTGGAGGAAGATATGAATTTTTAAAGATTGCAGCAGACTGGGGTTTGATTAATAATTGTTTTCAGCTGTGTATAATCAGATTTAGAAATCTGATTTGTCTATAAATTATTTCTGAGCAAAGGGAGTGATTTTTGGAGTGTTTGGAAGCTTGTGGAAAGGCTGAAATATTTTTATTGATTTTATTCTAACCCTAGCGACTGGGTTTGGGATTTTGAGGGTTGTTTTTGAAGGGTTACAGTGGTTCAAAAATCCAGATTGGTAGCTCGTTGGAAAGCCCTTGATTTATAGAAAATTCTGCATTTTATTTGAGGACAAAATATGGAATATTGAGCAAGTTATGAATTTTCTAAGTTTCAGTTGTTATGGTGCATTTTTAATTAATTCACTGCTGCAATTAATTTCAGATTTGAAGTGATTAATTTCCTAACTGGTTCTCCCATCTAATCCACCACCTTGGCTCACTCCACCCCTTTTTGGGTTGTATTGAAGCTAACATTGGATTATTTGAGGTCAAACTAGGAGGGTTTAGTCCTTCTAGAGTCGATTCAAAGAAATTAATTTGCATATTTGGATAATATCCCAAAAGGGGATATTACATTTTGTTCTGCCTTGAATGGAGGCTTGACAAATGAGAGTGAGTTAGCTTAAAGTAGAGAGGATTGCAGGCTCGCTCTGCAATATGCTCATCTCCCATTGGTTGTATAAAGACGAATGCATGTTTTGGCATGTGATTCGCATGGAAAAAGAAATTAATAAGATCGAGTGGGTAATTTTCAACACTTTTTAAGTTTCTACGAGTAGGAACCTAGCGTAATCGATGAATTGTCTAAAGAAATGAGTGTGTTTCCCATAGGTCCATTAATTGGTCCTGGATTCCTCTACGACGACAAAAACACAACGACGAGGCTGTCCAACCTATTGAAACCCGAGGCAAAATGTTGGAGTGGTTAGAAAAACAAGTTCAACAATCTGTCATCTACATTTCGTTTGGAAGCTATGCAGCTTTGAATAAGTTACAAATGGAAGAACTTTTGTGGTGGTGGAGGCCACGCACAAACCATTTTTATGGGTTGTGTGCTCCAATCTGATGGACTCCAACCAGGCCATTTTTTCTCCTAGATTTTTGAAGCGGATCTAGAGATAGGGGTGCATAGTTTCTTGGGCACCATAGTTGAGGGTATTATCTATCCTGCCATAGCCTGCTTTGTTACTCATTGTGGATGGAACTCTGTTCAGGAGAGCATCACCATGGGCGTGTCAATGTTGTGTTGGCCTTATTTTTCCGATCAGTTTCTTAACAACACATATATTGTGGATGTCTAGAAAGTGGGGTTGGCTTTGAACACCAATAACCATGGGTTGATAGAGAAGGAGGAATTTACTAAAGCTATCGAGAGACTACTTGTTGCAAAAGAAGGCACGACGATCAGAGAAGAAATAAGAAAATTGACTAAAATAGCGAGGATACAAAGTGATGGAAGGAGGAAGATCATGGAACTCTTTGGAAGCACCAGGATGGAGGACAAGCTTAGCAGAGGCTCATGAGATCTAGACGCTTAGCAATGTCCTTTATATGCACTGTGGCAAATTATGAATATGGATTTTTTTGGCACTTTTATCAGGTAAAAATATGGTATGTTTTGGAATTTTTATCAGGATTATATTGGATACCTTTAATCTTGTGAACAGATCCTACTTTGTGATTGATTTGTTGTTTCTGCTATTTTGACGTCTAGACATAAGAATCAAGAATTCATAATAAGGAGAAATTAGACAATTGCAAACATGTAGATGCATAGTTGGAACTTGGAATCAAAGAGACTGGAAAATAATGTCTTAGTTCAATATAAAATGACTCATGCTATGTATTGATATAATCTCATAAGAAATAATGGTAAGTCAGAATATATACATAGATGATTGGAGAACCAATGTGTCTTAAGATGAAATCATAAAAATTAGTTTTAAACTTTGAAGTCTATAAGAAAAATTGTCAAACACTGTAAAAAAAATTAGAGTTTTTGGAACATGCATATTTGTTCCTTCGACTGAATGCAAAATCTATATATATCTTAAGTCGCACATGCACATGAATTATTTTAGGAAAAAAACTTACATTTATTAAATTTTCAAAGCTGATTTCACTTTTCTTATTTAAAAATTTGAGTGCATGATGGTAAAATAGAAGCTGAAATTAAACTTACATACCACATATTTTGTATTTCCTGAATAGTTGTATTATCTTTTTATTAGTAATGTGTGGAGTATTCCATAAAAAAGTAACATTACATGTATTTTGTTTTCTTTGAAGATGGTGAAGTGGATATTAATATTTTTAATAATTGTAATCTTATCTCGAGGAATTATTTTGTAATTCTTTAACAAATTTACGTGTATCAATACACACACACACACACACACACACACACACACACACGAGACCATCAACGGTTGTTCCTAAAGAGCAAGTCCATCCGAGAGGCCCAAAAGGGACTTTGGTTTAGTCTATGTTTTAGAATGTTTTGTTTTGGGTATTTTGTGTTTTATAAAGCAAATGCAATGGGATAACGAGGCCGTGTGGAAGATGCAACTAACTCTATTGTAGGCACCAAACCAACTAGTTAAAGTGCATGCGTTTTCAAGATAATTTCTGGATCACATTATGCTTTCAAGAAAAGAATTCTTGTCCTCAGGAATTGGAATGAACTTACAACGTACCGAAGAGGGTCTGATCGTTGAATGTTTGAGTGTCAGAAAAGATGGTTGATATGGTTATATCTGGGTTCGTTGGTGTGGGAATCCAAATGGCAATTAATAACATTACTGTCCTTACTACTGTGTGTACATCTACAAATAGCAGAGCACTTTTAGAAATGGGCATTCCAGAATCAGCTCTCCAAATTTTACAGAGTGTGCGAGGGACATCTGTTATCCGGTGGATCAAAACGGTCATTAACATTGAGAGGGAGCTATAAAGGTAACGAGTTGCAGCAAACTCGTCGTATTGTAGTATGTGATTAAGTTATGATGCTTTTCTAGTTCTTGACATGTACGTACGTGGAAGATGAAATCTGCCAGACTCGACATGTGAGTGAGATCTCATATGGAAGGGTTGCTGGAAATACACGATCCTTATCAACACGGACATGCTTATGTGGATCTCTTAGCCAATAATTTTTGTGACTGCATGTTTTCTAATGCAGATGCTTCATGGGGTTGGCGCGAAATTAATGTCTATGTGGGAAATGACTGGACGCATTCTTGGGCCATCAGATTTCAACGCTTCAACGAAATTTGCAATCTCTCTAGTGTAAACTCGACTTGTGTCGAGGCGGCAAGGCTTATTTCAACCGATAAATGCCTCCCGCCTAATTACAATTAAATAAAAATACCTAATCTAATAAAATCAAAAACAAAATCTAATAATAGACAACCCGAGTTTAAAAAGAATATCTAATGTTGTACAAATTTGGATATAGTGGCAACAATTCTTGGGAAACTCCATGGACCATAGAGCCTACTCAATCCTCAAAGCTTGGAAGACTATACTTGTAGACACCCTAATTTCACATATGTCCTAAATCAATTAATTCCTCTTCCTCATTTCCCACAAAATACACTTCAAATTAATCAAATATAATTTGATTAATTATCCATTTCAAAATCCAAAAATAACCTCAATCCTCACCACATGTCATTATTCTCCATTTTTTCTACTATTGAATTAAAAATTCAAATTCAAATCATCACCCACTCTTCGTGGTCCCCACTCACCTAAAATCCTCCACTTATGAATTAAAAATTTAAAATCAAATCCTCACCCATTCTTCGTGATTCCTCACTCACCTAATCTTGCCCACATTTTCAAACCATGATTACTTAAATTACTCTAAGTTAATTACTCCCCTGGGCTATAAATACAACCTTACCCCTCCCCTCTAAAGACATAGAGAATAAACTTGAATGCCCTATCTAAGTTCTTGCATCCTTTGAGCAAAGAACATCCTTCTACCTCGTCCTAATGCCCAAATAAGCCTCATAATCCTTTTTCCCATCTGGTGCAAAGTAAGAGGATTATTGTTGCAGGAAGGCATTGCTCCATCTTGAAGAAAAGCACCTACATATCACACAATCAGGGCTCAATCCAAGTTTCCTAGCCCATTTTGAGGTTTGTTACGGAACGCAAAGGAGGAGGTAATATTATTGGTATTATACTTCCTTGTTAGTAGTGTATTTTTCCTAGCTTACATTCCGACATGCCCATTGGCTTTTGATCTATTTGCATTAATTTTCCAATTAGAGGTTTTATCTCGCTTCTTTGTTTATTATTGTTGTTATTATTTCTTTTTTTGTTCCTTATGGTCCTCTTTGGTTAACCTTCATGCTATGGGTAGTGTTTTTATTGTGCGGTGTCTTATGGTGTATCTGCAAGTTATAGCAACAATGAAACTATGACGCTCGTCCTGTCTTTGATCTCCTCGGCGCTTGGTGTTTAGCAGACAGACATCTATCACCTGATCCGGATAATTGTGGATCACGACGGAAATATTCACTCCTACAGTTGTCATAGAGGTTACATTTCAAATAGTTCCCAGTTTTGATTTTGCTATTCACTCGTAATCTGCAGAAACAAATGAACTAATCATTAGCTTATCATCTTACTATCATGGGACAACCAATCTGAAAATGCATTTATTTATTTACTTTTGCTAAAATAATTGCTTTGTAGGAAGTTAATCATTTTTCTTTCTTTCATTTTAGTTAATCATTTTGTGATCTAACTCTTTATTTATATTTATTGTTCTTTTTTAACCTTGCTGTCAAAATTTTAGCTTCTCAAGTGAAGTACAAAAGTCAGAAAATAAAAAAACTAGCTGCCGAGGCATTTTTCTCACGTTTAAAATTTTCATTCAGAGCGCTACCATAGCCCATCTTCCGGAAGCCATAACTTTTGCTCCCGAACTTGGAATGACTTCATTTTTTTTTAACGAAAAGGTATTGAAAATATTTATGCAATGGAAAAATAATTTTTGATTTAGACTTACAGAATTTTTTTGGTTTCATTTCTTCTAACACTTGTCTTTTTTAACAAAAAAATAAAAAAATTGTAATTTTTTTAAAATTTAAATTTAATTTTTTTAACGTAACAACCTCACGCGTATGCTCTTTCCTCACACTTTAAAAGTGATCTTGGAAATCAGAAACGTGAGACCACCCTGCTCGCAAAATAATTTTTTTGCCTTACATTTCAATTTTCCACAACAACACTTCTAGGTAACGTTTTCACACTCTTCCTTCGTTGTTTTTCTTTTTGTGAAAAATAATCATTATCGTTATTTCACAATCATAATTAATTTCAATAATTATTAACATTTAAAAATAATAATAATAATCTATTCCAATTGTATCCGCGTATGCTCTTTTTTGAGCCTTGTCTTGAGCGATCTGGAAAATTAGAAACGGTCGCAATTTTTTAGTTTCTTGTTCTAACACCGCAAGATCCTCTAGCTTTGTTTTCCAACCGTCATTTCAATCATTATTTTCCTTTTGTCATATTATTAATATTTGTTTAGTCATTGGTTGTGTATGCTCTTTTCTTGCGCCTTCGAGCGATCCGAAAATTAAAAATAGTCACGATCACTTTTCTAACATTTCGTTTACATGATAACTACTAATTTGTTTTCTATAGACCGCGTCATTTGGAATATTGTAAAAAAAAACACAAAAACAAAAATCCCAAAAATACCACCATTCAAAGAAAATTGTTAAAACAAAAAATAACACGTCCAGTACGCCATCATTTTCCGCTAGTGATTTATTTCAATTTGGAAAGAACCTGCGTTTAATCACTTTATCATTTTATTTTTTTGCACGTAGTCGAGGTGGATTTCATCACCAAAAAGCTACACGGTGATGTGGACTTGACTACCACGCACCAACATCATTTTCATCTCGCATTGCACCTTGAGACCTGGTCTCAAAGATAGTGTTTCGATATTTACCTCACCCCTGCTCTTCACTTATAGGTAATGTTATCGTGCGGCACATGTGAATCACGCCTAAATAGTTGTAACAACGAAGCTTCTGGGCATCGTCCCTGTAAATCTTTGGGGAGTTATAAGGACACCATACACATTCATCCCTCCATCACCTTCCACCTTTTCACAAAACCTGTTTTAGACATGGTGATTCACTCCAAAATAGGCAAGTAAGAATTGGTGAGTCTCCTCTAGTGCTTAAGGGTTCTCTACCACCTGCTCTCGCATGCGAATTAGGTATATCAGGACTAGGGTATATCGGAGGACGCATCTTTTTGGAGTAATAAGAGTCTGCATCCATCAGTCCATAGCATACTTGTATGATTACATGAAACAATGATCATTCCTGAAGAATTTACCTCCGAGCCAAAATAATTGGATCCACATGATTATTGTTGTTTTTTGAAAACAAAATAGTTTAGCATTGTTTTATCATAAAACTTGGTGATATCAATGTGTCATCATTGTAAAATTTCAAACCCTAGTTGTGTTCCATAAAAAATTAGTTCTCGACCAATTCAATACCAAGCAAAAACATCCAAACATTCCAATAACGCAGATGAAAACATCGCACCAATTTCATTAGCTTGCTTCAGCCAACAATACATTCGCTATAAGTTGTCTTCAGCTATATCCAACTGATATTGAGTGACTAGCATTCACTCCCCATATCGTCAATTATCAAAACATCCTTCATAGCTTGTTTCCATCTATATCAAACTAATATTGGGTAACTTGTTTGAGTTCACTCATTATTCTGTCCACCATCACGTTTATCCAAATCATAGCCAACACAAATCCTTTCATAACTCATTTTGAGTTATATCACAACCATATTGCGATTAACCTATTCGGGTTACTCTCCTTGTCAATAGTCTAGAGCTTGTTTAAGCCAAATCTACACAACATGCAACAAATTCCCTAATAACTCATCTTGAGTTACATCACCATCATATTGAGATAACTTTTTTGAGTTACTCTCCTTATCAGTCATTACGAGCTTATTCGAGCTAAATCCAAAGTAATCAAGTTCTCATTTAATCACACCTGCTCAAAGTTCCTACCCACTTTTCAGCTTAATCAGACACATTTCATCATGGTATTCACTCGTAGTCACAATCATGAAAATGATGATGAAGAAGTCGCACAACCAGAACTCACCAATGAAGAACAAGAACAAGTCAATAGGGTGATAGAGAAAAACAAAAACGAATATTTGTTACGCATCCTAGCCATGGGAAAAACTACCCCGACTTCGGAATGGAAAAATTAAGCAAACTTATTGATAATGGTGAATCAAGTTATCACAATGAAATACCAAACAATCCAAATGGTTCTTTGACCGACGAGTTATTCACTAAAACCCAAGACTTAACAAAGAAACTTGAGGAAGCTAATGATTAGAGCTAAAAGATTAAAAGACCCCAATCTAGATTCCAATACTCTCAACATTTTTGATAAACCGTCCCCACTTCTCCATTTGCACAAGAATGGAAACTTATGACGACACCATTTAAGGACTACAAAAACAATCAAAACAATTTAGCTTTGAAGAATTGTGTCCTTATCCATTTGATACGTAGAGATATCACACTTACCATTTCCGTCATCCCTACGAAATCCCAATGTTTCATAAATACAAAAGCAAAGGTGACCCCGTGAACATGTCAAAGAATTTTACATGTAATGTCGGGAAGTTTCCTATCGAGACACGTACCTTTTACGATTATTCCCCAAAGTTTAGGAAGACATAATTTAGACTGGTTTTTCCATTTGCCTAAAGGGTTAGTCACAACATTTGCAAACTTATCGAGAAATTTGTCAAACATTTTTCCTATAACTTAGACTCAGAAATAACCATGCTTGATCTCTCGCAACACTACATAAAGGCCAAATGAAAACTTTGCCTCCTTTTTACAACGACGATAAGGAATTGCAAGCCGATTTCCTGCTCAAGCACTCGAGAGACAACTAGTTAGCATTTTTGTTCCTAATCTCAATGTTGAATTATCATTCCACATGCAAATGCATTCTTTGAATAGTTTTGAAGAAGTCATCGAAAAGGACACACAAATCAAAAAATTCCTCATTTCTAAGGGCTTACTTAAAACACCTTTTAGGGACCAACCTTATCGAGACATTCCTTAGAACTAGGACAAATCTAAATTCTTTAATCGGAATCAAAATATCGTCAACGCACGACATTACATCGATTCCCGCCATGTCTGAAACGTTCAAAACCATCCTATCAATACATTAAAATCCCAACAACCAATCATCATCCCTAGAAAGGAAGTTCCTTCTCGGGACCGACGAAGACAATTCACTCCTCTCGGAGAAATTCTATCTAGTGTCTTTCGTCATTTGGCAAATGCCAATATGATTACATATCCCATCATCAAACCCTTCGAAGAAGGACAACCCAAACCAAATTGGTATAAGGAGAATGAATATTGTGATTACCATCGCATAAAAGGGCACTCCACAGATCGATGCATGTAACTCCGCCATTACATCCAAGACCTGATTGAACGTGGAGACATAGAAGTTGAAAATACTTTTGAGACAAAAACACCTAATGAAAAACTTCACATGTTTAAAAATATTTTCCCTAACCACGATAACAATTCAAAAGATAAGGGTTAATCATCAAGCAATGTCAAGTATGACTCAGTCATCTCGACCATAGATTATGACCAAGACTTAGTGGAAACTATAAAGATCAGAACTGACTGTGCGATCACCACTAGATAGAAAAAAATGTGGGTCCCTACAACAAAAAAATCTGCCACTTCGTCCCCCGCATCACCTCCTAATCCACCATCTAATTCCGCCGCCAATTCCTCTCCACAACCTATGCCATCATTCAATATTGTCAAACAATTAGAGAAGACTGCAACACAAATTTCCATCATGGAACTACTTAATTCTTCTCCCGCACTACAACACATCCTTATGCAAACATTGAATAACACTCATGTCCCTGAGGACATCAATTCACAATAATTCTAGGCTTTAATCGCACATCTTATAGTCCCCAATCCTATTTTATCTTTTGGTCCCGGTGACCTGCTTAATCCCAACATCGCTAATAATCATTCTTTATACGTCAAGGGTTATGTAACTCATCATAAGATCAAGAGCAGTCTTAATCGACAATGGATCCGCATTGAATATTTGTTCCATGAAACTTTTTTTGTTTTAGGTTACACTAAAAATGATTTATAAAACAATATCATAACCATTCGTGGGTATGATAATAGCGAAAGAAAGTCTGAAGGCATAATCACATTGCCTCTCCAAGTTGGACCCATCACCTTAGACATGTTTGTCATGTGGTGGATGTAGAAGTTGCATATAACATTCTTGTCGGCCGACCATGGATTCATGCCATGAAATCCATCCCATCAACATTCCACCAATGTATTAAGTTTCCTCATTTGGACAAGGAATTTACATTATGTGTAGATCCCCAACCTTTTGAGTATTGTAGATTCCTCGAAGGACAATATCGACATGATCACTATTGTCCATCAACGAGATAAATATGCTCCACCTCACATAATCCCTAACGAAACATGCATTGATCTTGATACACTCCCTAACAATGATCTAAAACCATCATCTCCTAACCAAAACACATTTTCAATCCATTATCTTCTCGCTAGTCAACCATCTTCCACCAAAGTCCTCCTCCACTAATCAATCATCTTCTTCCACTAATCAAATTTCTTCTTCCAGTAATAGTTATTCTTCCACCACACCATCTTCTTCCTCACCTAGTCAACCTTCTTCATCCAACCACACTTCTTCTATTTAGATAACTCCTCCCGTGAATAACCAAACTTCGTCCTTCAATCCACCCCCTTATTCTTATAACCCATTCTCTTCATCTTTTAAAACTACCAAACCGACTTCCCCACCACATGAGGTACCTATTGGTCCCCCATCTCACACATTTAAAATCATTGACACATGATGTGGTGAATATCAATTTCAAAAGATGGAAGACTCCTTTTATATCACCAAATCCCCACATAGCTACGGTAAACTTAACGCTCCACATCTCGAGAATCCATCCCACTTACCAAATGGGACAATCGGTTTGGAAAAAGTTTGGTTATCTTGACAATGAACATATTCTAAGTTCTTCGGGATCTTGGTTATATAATGATAACTTTGATCCAAGTTATGAGTCCCCTCAATTTACCAAAGCCCACCAATCATTGTAAGGGGGCTTTCCCTAACGTCCCTTTTTGGCGTTACCCTATCCAATCCTTGTTACCTTTCTCCTTTTCTTCATTTTTTTCTCTCACCCTTCCTCACCACTCATTGTTAGTGGACTTTCCCTAACATCCCCTCATTGGCATTGCCTCTTCTATCCCCATTCTCTTTTCTCTCCTATTCTTTCCCTCAATCCCACCCTTTCTTGTTGCTTCTTACCCATCTCTCCATCTTCCCTTCGCCCTCTTCAATATCTTTACTATCTTCATCATACATCCTTTGTCTATTTTCTCGTAGTCCTAATATCCTCATTTCATGCATCTCTCGCATATTTTCCAATCGATGTCATTCCTCCCCTCTTTCTTCTCTTTACATTCCTTATATTGTTCCCTTTCCACTTATTATCCCCTTTCTGTATTCCCTTCCTTCTACATCATTTTCTTTGTTATCCTCTTCTCTCTCCTACCCCTCATCTTATTTCCTTTCCCTTGTATCATCTTCTTCCCCTTTTTCCATCACATTTCCTCCTTACTTCCCCATCGATAACCTGGCTCTTCAGTGTTGTCCTGTCTTTTTTATCATACCACCCTCCACATGCATCTCCATATTGTCTACTCCATATTCTTTGCCTTGGTCTTCCTCACAATGACACGGTTCCTTCAATCTTCTCCCTGTATTCACTCTATCTTCCTTTCCTCTCCCCTAATTTTCACGTTTCTTCTAACCATTTCTCCTTTTCTCTACCACCCCTACCTTTTCGTTCTTTTTGTATTTGTTTCTCTTCTTTTCTCTACTCTTTTCACACTTTCCTTGTTCCTCGTAGTTCCTTTTTTTCTCCGTTCTACTTCTTCTTTCGTCCTCTTTCAATTTTCGTCGATTTCACCCCCTACTCCCACCTCGTCTTCTCCTTCTTATTTATCCTTCCCCATTTTTTGCTTTTCTCAGCTCTATCATTTCTTTCACTTTCATGCATCCCTCTTTATTATCTATATTGCTTCCTTCATTTGGCACATCTCTCTATTTCATCCCTTCACCCTCTACTCGTCATTTTCCTGTTTTCTCCTTATTTGGCCTTCATCATTCCCTTTCTTCTCCTATCATCTCTCTCTCTTATTTATCCTTCTTTCATTCCTTTTTTCCCTCCCTACCTCACTTACTCTTCTTATAATCCACCCCCAATCTTATCCATTCCCTTTTCTCTTTCCCACACACTTTCACACCTACCATTCAAGGTCGATTCAATCCTTTCTCCATTTGCGTACATGCAGTCATTCCAGTCTCTTCCACTCCATTATTGTCCTCTTCTCATGAGAATTCATTTATCTTTTTTTTAAGAGTTATGTTGTATATTCCATTCTCGTTAGTCCTCTGAGGGGCATCACCACATCTATCCATAATCACATCTTCTCGTGACTTTTTTGTCTTGGAGGATACTATGACATACGTCACTCACCACTTTCTATTCTCCCCAAAAACATTCGCTCTACCTTTTTCTTAAGAAAAGTAGATTGAATTATTCCCCCATCCCATCTACTTTCTTTGATAGGACACTACTTTCATAGTACCCTTCCAAAGAGGGGAAAATGTAGACACCCTAATTTCACATATGTCCTAAGTCAATTAATTCCCTTCCTCATTTCCCACAAAATACACTTTGAATTAATCAAATATAATTTGATTAATTATCCATTTCAAAATCCAAAAAAAAACCCAATCCTCACCACATGTCATTATTCTCCATGTTTTTCTACTATTGAATTAAAATTCAAATTCAAATCTTCACCCACTCTTCGTGGTCCCCACTCACCTAAACTCCTCCACTTATGAATTAAAAATCTAAAATCAAATCCTCACCCATTCTTTTGTGGTCCCCACTCACCTAATCTTGCCCACATTTTCAAACCATGATTACTTAAATTACCCTAAGTTAATCACTCCCCGAGGCTATAAATACAACCTTACCCCTCCCCTCTAAAGACATGGAGAATAAGCTTGAATGCCCCATCTAAGTTCTTACATCCTTTAAGCAAAGAACATCCTTCTACCTCGTCCTAATGCCCAAATAAGCCTCAGAATAATTTTCCCCATCATTTCAGCAAAGTAAGAGGATTGTTGCCGCAGGAAGGCCTTGCTCCATCTTGAAGAAAAGCACCTACATATCACACAATCATGGCTCAATCCAAGTTTCCTATCCCATTTTGAGGTTTCTACTTGAACACGAAAGAGGAGGTAATATTGTTAGTAGTGTATTTTTCCTAGCTTACAATACTAATACTTGGGACAACATAAACAAAAGCTCGCATCGAGCTTCTCAAGTTGGGTGACACCTGGCAGAGATAGAAGTGCTTCGGGGCCAGTCAAGAAAGTGTTTCAAGATCTCAAAAATCTCTATGTTATGTAATATTTTCACTACTACTAGTTACTTCTTTTTGCTTTGCATTTGGGATTTTCTCTGTTAGCTTCACTACTTTATCTTGTCGGATGGGTTTTTTTAAACAAGGATGAGGTCCTTTCAAACCCCATTTTTACCCTATTCCAAAAAAATGTTGTTCAAATTTGGAAATAATTATCGACAAGTGCCACATAGTGTCTTATTCCTATCAAAGATATTGTAGTTGAAATTAAACACGTTTAATTATATTCAATTGAAGTTATACTAGCAATTGTCATAGAAGTGTAAATTATATCATAGAAATGTTATTTTTTTAATATATTTTTTTACATTGAAGTATTATCATATTTATTACATTTAGTAGATGGTATAAGAGTAATTACATACAAGCGATGCAATGGGAACACCAATAGCTTCAATGTCATGTTGGAGTGGAGGAGAGATGTTGATACAATAGAGGGAGATTTGAAAACCATACTATACTAGGGTTAATTGATGAAGAGAAGTAAGACAACGCTCTTCTTCCTTTTTTATTTTACATAAGGGTCGGAAGACATGTTAGATAAATGTACGAATGAGAAAGGAGGTGAAATGTGGAGGTCGTAGTTTGAGGGGACTATAGAGAGTGTTATAAATGTAAGTCCTTGCCTTTATATACCTCCATTATCTATAGTATTTTTTTGTAGTGTTAGCCCTTGGGATTTGAGGATTGTCAACGTCAAGCCATTTTAGAGGAAGTTTTCTATAGATGCCTCTTAAAACCGGGAGCAGGGGAAGATGAAAGGGGGTTTTACATCCTTAGGTGGTTTGGTATGCTTGTCAAATATGTTGACCACAATTAGGGGATATTCGAGGTGTTCTAGAAGCATTGTAGACAATGTTGACAACTTCGACAATAGTGTTGTTAATAAACCCTCATTCAACCCATAGCTTAGTTATAAGCATAACATTTTGATGTTTGCAAGTAAGTGTTTTGTGATGTAATTGATCATCATCATGCTCTCCAAACATAGTGTTCCCCGATGAGTTGTGTAGTACAATGGGCTATTAGAAGATTTAATGATTTTAACATTATTAAGTTGTGGTGGTCGTGCAAGGGAGTTTGTTGTGACCAAATGGGGGAAAGAGTGGAATTCATTTATTTCATATTTGTGAAGTTGAGCATTAGTTTGAGCCATAAGAATCTCCCACTATTCCAGATGACATCTTCAACATTTCTAATGTTGAGAAAGAGGAGGTGAAAAGACAATCGTGCTAGTTTACTGACTTGTTGACGGAAAACTTTTTGCAATATGACTAAGATATGAAATATTTTCCAAAAACAAATTTAGTTTTGCAACCTCTTGCTACCTTGCACATTGTGATGCATGCTACCAAGCACGATATTTTCCCCTTCAAATAAAGAATATCATGTTGCTTCAAGTATCTTTTTTTTGGGCGTTTCAAGCAAGTAAACTTATCTATTTCAATGTTCATGGTTTTGATGAAGGGTCTATTATATTATCTCGAGATCCAATTCAAATGAGGGGAACAATGTCAATTTGATATGCCATCTCACGGGATGTGTACCTCAAATGGATTGATGGGATGTCATGCGGAAGAGGAAGATAGTGGAAATGATGCAACAATTTGGCCACCCAAAGATGAACGATCGAGAGGTTGAGCACCTTCCCATGCCCAACATGATGACTTGTGCCAAAGGGGGCAAGCTTTAATTCAACACATGGCACACCGCACTAAGTTTTATGTTTACTATGTTTAAGCCTTACTTTAGAATGGCTTAATAACATTTAAATGTGTTTTAATAATTATAACGAAGCTTACATATGTTTAAATCCCTCGTACTTCTATGTTTTCCAACTAATCCATCTAGCCTATCTCGCACCTTCCTCTCGCACTTAAGGGTTCATCAACATTTTTACCATGGCCCTATTGAAGCTAATAGGTACATTCCCAATCCACATTAACAAGATCCAAGACAGGTGAAATAATACAAAGAGCCATGTATAGAGAGTCATGTAGGAGAGACATAAGAGATAGTGATTGAATTCCAAAGTCAAAGACTTAAGTTCAAAGTTGAGAATATAACATTGTAATATTAGGGACATTAACTCCCAACACATAACTAATCAAAAAAATCACTCTAGCCATCATCAGAGGTGACAATGTTAGAGTAATGTTTCCAAAATTGAAATTTCAAAGATTTTCAAAGGTTCAAAAGGAAAACATATATACACATATTCTAGTTGCTTGTTGGGAGTAATGTCTCATGTGTTCTAATGTAACTAATGTACATTTTATTAATAATATTTAAAGGTATCAAATTTATCGTAACTAGACTGTGTGGATGTATTCGTAGTGTCCGATTAACTAAAATGTAATTGTATGAACTAGTTAATATAAACTATGAACACTGTAAGTAAAGTAAATAAATGCAATAAAAAGGTATGTAAATGACCCAATAAATTAAGTAAATGGAAATGGAAGCTCTAAAGTGCAAGATAGAAGAGGAAAGAACTCAGCTAAATAAAAGATGCTTGTGGGACTGTGTCGCAGAGGTGACTTGAAAATCTGGAAGCATGAACGATTGTGCAGAGGCCCTGAAAAGGATGGATCTCGAGTAATATGGTCTGGACCTGGAGCACTTAGATAGGGATCGGGGCACTTATGGGTGCTCGTCTGCAAATTGGGCACCCCGGAGTGTGTAAAAGCTCGAATTGATCTTCACAGTTCGATAAGTGCTCAAACCCTCGTTGTTTGCCACATCAAGCTCGTTGCATTACTCCAGATGTCATTGATATTCCAAGATGAATAGAAAGACTTGTAAAACCCTAAACAAACATCAATCCCTAAAAATAAAAATGCATATGATAGGTCAAACTGACCTCAACTATCACAATAGTGGGCTTACTAACTAAGCATTGCACTACATTTCGGACCCAAATGTAGTTTTGGTGAGTGTGTGCATCATGCCCTAGGTGCTCTTGTTCCAATCGCACTTTGTGAAGTAGAGAGCTAACTATGTGTAGAAAATGTAATAGAATGGTGGATGGAATAAAATAGTAATCCTCCCCTATGTTGTGTGTGATGTAGATGTCCTAACCTTGTGCCTTGTGATGGAGCTATGTGGATGCAAATGATCTCCAATGCAATAGATGGATGCAACTCTAGGTGGATGATAGTAGTGATAATGTTGGTCCCTCATTATGGTCTCATAACTTTATATTTATAGGGTTCTCTTGATCTAATTTTGTAATTAACCCCGAGATGGCCGACCACCAAAAAATAAAGACCTCAAATAGCTATAAAGAGCCCAAAAAGTGGCGGTAAATTTCAAAAGGACCTGGGCACCCTAGTGGTACCAGTGGCATCCACAGCATCCCAAGATAAGCCTCGAATGCCCCAAACCAAATCTAAAATGATGGAAATGACAAAAGATGATTGGGCATGTGTGTGGTGGAGGTCGGGAATGACGATATAAATCAAATAAAAATGACCAAGAGATGGGGGTTAATTAGTACTTTCTTCACTCAAAACCCTCTAAATAGTAGTATGAGACCAAGACTAAATAATGTCTAAATTGCATGATTTTGTGTCTACATTTGCCCCCACTTTATGTTTGGTGAGCGGAAATCTTAGTAACATAAACTAGATGGAACCCGATAATCGATGTAGAGTGATGTAAAAGCATTTCAAAGGACTAGACAAAGCGTGGAATGACAAAAAAAGATGATGGAGCATGGAAACTAAAGATGAAAAATTCCAAAAAGTGATGAGAGCAAACCTAGGGTGGAAATGCATGTGTAGCTACTGTTCTGTGTACCTGCATGGTTAGTATGCGAGGTGTGTCACCATGAAGTGTTGTTATTGTTGTTGCCCCCATTTGACTACTTGTTTCTCATATGGTCGGACCTACAAGGAGAAAATGATCAAGTAGTCAAATATATATGTATGTAAGTGTAAAAACACTATGTAAAAGATGCATGTGTATGTATGTAAAAAGCATGTAAATGTAAAGTACACAAATGAAAAATGTAAATGGAACATGTGCACCTGATCCATGTCAAGAGAAAGAGTGTAGAAAGGATATCATGTATTACCGGGGTTTTTGGATGATCCGATGCCATAGGTGAAGAAGAAGTATAGGAGGAAATGCTCTATGTCCTCCAACCTTTAATTACTTCCCGAATTAAGTGTGAAGAGGTCTTTCAATGCCTTGGTTTTTTACGTGATCCGATGTCGGCAAAAGTAGAATAAGTATTTGGAGGAATTATGTTGTATCCTCCGATCGTTAAATTCTCCTCGAATGTTAAGGACTATCATGTCCTATAAAAATCATGTGTGTATGGAGTTCGTAGACTGGTCTGAAATCACTCACTATATGTAACCCACAATGCCAAGGGTGGAAATTTTCGAACCGAACTAGTGTAAACATGTTGTGTAGACTGTAAAACCCCAAATGATGCCCCCCTCTTTGGGGGCGCATGTAACATCGCCGATAAAAGAATGCGGCCCCAAAAAGGACCAACCGCTTAAACTACTAACTCGCCCTATGAGGGAAGGGAAAGTGTTTGGTAGAAACCAAGGCATGCACAAACAAGGAGGCTAGCCAAAACAAGTGTTAGTATGAAAAAACATGCATGTAGAAAGACAATGTGTAAGCTATACAAATAATGTATAATAAAATTAATGAAAACATGCAAGAAAATAAGTAATAAAGCCGCAAAAGCAGTTCACAAACATGGGACTTCACTCATGATGTTCATGTGAAAAGACACGCAAGGCCATCATGGCCACAAACAACAAACAAGTGTGCATGATCCATATGTTGGATTCAAAAAAACACACCACTTCATCGTGGAGTCCATCAGCACGATAAGAAGGAGAATTGAAGAAAATGAAAAAAATGAGGTAAACGGAGGTTCTAGATAAAAAGTTGTACTTCTGCAGAATCAGCAAAAGGGTTCCATAACCATTGCCCTAGGCGGTGGTCTTGACACTTCTGAACAGAAAAGAGAAATGAAGTGTGAATGGACGTAAATTTGAATCGTTTGACCTTGTCTCTTCCCTACCTCAACCTTTCCCATTCTCCAATGCACGGGAGCACTTGGGAGAGGCTATAAATTCATGGTAGGAGCAAGAGAATGGGCATTCAGAGATCCAAAGAGATCAAAAGAGAAAAGGTTTAAGTTTAATGAGAGAAAGTGAGCAAGATCTTCAGTGCTGGAGTGGAATTGTAGGAGAAAGGTGTAGAAATAGAGCAAGCAAGCATAGGAAGGGAGAGGTTACATTATTTTCTCCATTTTCTATTTCTTGTAATCTATACTTGACCAATAAAAGTGGGAAGAAAGAAGCGTTTTTTCCCTTCCGAAAATATTTTAGTTGGAGGTTTTCAGATAAAATTGTTGGTTCTTGGAGTTTGAATTCTTTCCTTATGCTCTAATCTTCAATCAATCTGTCATTTTCCAAAGTTTAAAGTAGAACACCGTAATTGTGTGATTTCGTAGAGTTCTAAAGAAGAAGTTTAAATCAAGTGTGCACACCAAACATAGGGCAAGGCCCGCATACAAAAACAAGCAATAACAGATAATGTAACAAATAAGTATGGAAGAAAATATCCTTGCATAACAAATGTTGCACATGAAGCACCCATTAGCATGTTAGAAAGATAACTAGTATGTCAAAAGCGTGTATAACAAGTACGAAAAAGTTATAATTACAAAATGAAATAATAACACCTATGAGAAACGAACGTGGATGCCCCCAACGACAAAGTGTAGGAAGGGTAGAAGAAAAATATCTGTGCTACATGCAAAAGATTTGTATCTTGTGATCACAACTAGCAAGGGCATGAACATGCATGTGTGTATGGTAAATATAAATGACATACAAGAGATCTAACTAGCATGTGTAATAAAGCGACCATGAACAATCGAAAAATGCAAGCAAGAGTAAAAGCAAGCATGATATGCAAAGATGTTGTGATGGATGGAATATAATGCAAGATGGAATGGTAGGAGCCGTGTGCCCCGAGTGAATGGAGATGTATGCAATGAGGTTCATTTAGTTTTCCCCTCAACAGTTAAGAATGAATTGTAAATGAGAGTGCGTCATCGAGAAATGGTCAAAGTGTGTGTTGTGTCTAATGCGCTGTGATGAGTATGTATGCATGTGTTGATGAAATGCGACCTAGAAATGATGTGCACATGAACCTTATAGCCAAAACATATATCATGAAAATATGATTGAAAGAGTGATGATGTAGCCTAAAGTGTATATCACTACTAGATGAATAGAGGGAGTGGTGATGTAGCCTAAAGCGTATACCACTACAAGATGATATAATAGGTGACCATTTAGCCTATAGTGTATGTCACTAACCTAGTAATGTCACATGAGAAAAGGTCAAATGATGAACATGTGATGAAGATAAGGTCCATTTGATTTGTAAACCCTCGGCAATCGAGTATGGACTGAGGAACTAAAGTGCATCATAGGGTAGTGAGTGCAACACATAGAAGACAATGCAATATGTGTGATGATAATAGACAACCATGTGATGAGTAGAATGTGTAATGTATGATGTATAAGATGTAATGTACGATGTAGACTAACGAGTGTAAGATGTGCGCGATGTAGTATGTAAAATGCTAGAGTCGTAGACCATGAAAGTGTTGGATATGTATGATGAAGACAAGTATGATGTGTGATGTAAATATATGTAAAGATTGAAATGATATAGACTAAATGTAGAATGTATGATGCAAGATGTGATGTGTGGTGCCTAATGTGTAGTGTGTGGGGTTCATGTGTAGTAATCCCTCAACAGTCAAGTGTGAACCGAAGCATAAGAGTGTGTCATCGGGTAATGATGATGCTAGAACGTGTGATGAGAATGCCTATATGAAAATGCAAAGATGATAAATGCAAGGCAAGTGGGGGGGATATTAGATGCGATGCCCCCAAGTGTACCTAAACAAAATGAACTAACCATGATGGTGAAGGATGAAGGTCCTCCATCGATGCCCATGGTGATGAAAGCATAGTAACATGCTTTAATAGTGATGGTAAAGTATAAAAACAGCGTTGCTAGTGAATGAAGTCTATATGCATGTGATGGATGAATATATGATGAAGGTCGTGGCGTAGTAAAATGTGTTGGTGATGGAGATCTATGTGATGTTGAATACGAAGGTGATGAGAAACCACGTGGAATAAACCGAGGTGGGGACCTACATCTCAATGTAGTTATTGTCCTAGGAATGGGCCTATGTTGATGTGTAGGACTATAAACGATAAGTTGTGTAGATAATGCTTGATTAGGTGAACTAGGTGTAGACTACGCTTTGAGTAACATAGAGTGTGATGTGCTAGATGAAGTAGGTGGTGTGTTAGCTACTACACGAGGAGATGATGACCATGGAGTAGATGGAGGGACACCATCAATATAAATAACTTGATTGTTGTGAATAAATTTGAGTGCAAATGATAGATTGAGAGCGATGAATCCAATTGAGACCAAGAAGCATGTCGCAAGCCATCAATTGTGTTTCCAATGAGAAAAGCACAAGAAGTGTAAGAGGACCGACCATAACATGAAGTTTGACAATGCCAAAGGGTTTGTTGAAAGTATATTTGATTTGTGATGGAGGATAACCAATAGCCCTAAGAAGTGAAATAGAGCATGCACTAACGAGCCATGATGGGTCAACCTTAGTGTTGTTAATGGAGGTCGAGCCAACAAATGCCTTGATATGTAAATGATTAGATGTAAAATTTACATGATAATTGTGATCAGAGAAGAAAATGATTGGTGGTGAAGCGTTAATGTTTGCAACTAAGAAATCAAGAGCTCCTGATGTAGGAGAAGGCACTGCATGATAGACATAATTAGTAGAGGAATCAGTCATTTTTGTATTATGTTTGATAAAGGATTATTAAAGATCTTAAGTTTATGATTTTCATTAATAGGTGTAGATGTTGTAGATTCTAGAAGCTCAATTTGACCATTGTCAAGAAAATCCTAAATGAGATGTCATAACCGAAACAATGATCAATGGAATGTCCTATGCATTGATGATAATCACAATAAGAACTATCATCAAAATTATGCCCTTTGGGTCGAGATGGATCAAGTTGTAGAGGTGACAATAAGGTAATAAGATTACTATCGATGAGTTGTGGTAGAAAAATGCTCGGTGGTGTACTAAACTTAGTAAAAGTACATCTGTATGGTTGTGGTCGAAGCTCCCTAGGAGTAGAGACTACGTTTATAGTGGTTTTTCCATCCATAGGTTTAGTTGTAGAAGGCTTAAATGTTGGCTTATTCTGAAAATGTGTGGATGATGATGCTTGCTCTTGATATTTAAGTTTTCCTATTGCCAAGAGTTTAGTCTCATGAAGCTTGAGAGTTTGACAAAGTTGATCAAACAAGGAAGAGGTCTCAAAGAGAATGCTTTCTTAAGTGGTGGTAATAGACTCTGAATAAATAAGTCTTGAAGCTTAGAATCCGCAAGTATGTTAGTCATCTTAGCTAAATTGTTTTTGTATCGCAAGACATAATCGGATAAGTGTTCGTTAGACCCTTGCTTGAGTTGTGCTAGTTGAGCATAAGAGATCTTAGAGCCAATATTGATAGAGAAATGTGTGAGAAAGGCATCGGCCAAATGCGTGAAAGAAACTACCAAATGGACAGGTAGGTCATAGAACCAATGCATCGCATAGTCTTGTAAACTACGAGGAAAAAGATTAGCGAGAATGGTGTGATCATCCGCATAGTCGAGACATGCTATGTGGAAAGCTTGGAGATGCTCTTGTGGGTCACCATGGCCTTTAAAAATGGGCAATTTGGGAGAGATGAAGTTAGGTGGAAATGAATAAGCGGAGATAGCCGATGCGAAAGGGGTATGTAACAATGAAGTAGAATCTAAAGATGGTGATCCTTGAGAAGTAGCGAATTAGAGTTGGTGAATTTGATTTTGCAAATCCTGATATAAAGATGTTAAATCAGGAGTGTTTGAGGAAGATCCAAGCTGCATATTAGGAGTGCCAAGGTGGGTGATGGGAGCGGTAGTTGTAATAATAGGAGCAAAAACATAAATGGGTGGAGTGGAGACCATGGGAGCCGAAGAAGCCACGATAGAAGTGGAAGCATCACGAGTTCGCTTAGCGGAAATTAAAGCATGTAAGACATGAGGAAGATGAGTAGGGTTTTCACGCAAAGCTTTTTGGAAGTCAGTAATAGCATTGAGTTGATCTTGGTCAACATTGGTGTCTTCATCATAGGATTTCTCACTATCAGACGCCTCTATTTCGTGAAGAGGGACATTATTTGAATTATCCAAAGGATTGTCAGTGTGAGCTGCAGAAGTAGGGATATTAACCATTAGTTTGGAAACCCTATGGGTGAATGAGGGAAACTCACAATATTGAAAAGTCCCAAAACGACCACTACGAGTGACGGGCATACGAAGGAGAAGCCCAAGGAACAAGTGTATTCAAGATCGGGTTCACCAAAATGATTAACTAAAATGTAAATGTATGCACTAGTTAATCTAAGCTATGAACAACTATAAATAAAGTAAATAAATGCAATAAAGAAGTATGTAAATGACCCAAACAATTAAGTAAATGGAAATGGAAACCCTAATGTGCAAGAGAGAAGAGGAAAGAACTCAGTTGAATAAAAGATGCTTGCAGGACTGTGTTGCAGAGGTGATTGGAAAATATGGAAGCATGAATGATCGTGCAAAGCCTCGAAAAGAATGGATCTAAGTAATATGGCTAGATTGGAGTGCATAAAAAGGGACTGGGTACTACGTGCGCTTTGGTCTCGCAAACTGGGCACCCCATTATGTGTAAAATCTTTGGAACCGATCTTCGCAGTTTGACAAGTGGTCTAAAACGCCACTTGTTTGTCGCATTAAGCTCAATGCACTACTCCATTGTTGTTAATATTTCAAGATGAATAGAAAGACCTGCAAAACCCTAAACAAGAATCAATCCCTAAAAAGAAAAATTCATATGATAGGGTCAAACTTACTCTCGATGCCACAACAAATGGGATTACTAATCGAGTGTTGCACTACATTTCGCACTCCAAATGTAGTTCTCGGTGAGTGTGTGCATCATGTGCCCTAGGTGTTCTTATGTTAGTCGACTTTGTGTGAAGCAACGAGCTAACTATGTGTAGAAAATGTAATAGAATGGTGGATGGAATAGAATAGAATCCTCCCCCTATGTTGTGTGTGATGCAGATGTCCTAGCCTTGTGCCTTGTGATGGAGCTATGTGGATGCAAATGATCTCCAATGCAATAGATGGATGCAACTCTAGGTGGATGATAATAGTGATAGTGCTTGGTCCCTCATTATGGTCTCATAACTTTATATTTATAGGGTTCTCTTGATCTAATTTCATAATTAACCCCGAAATGGCCGACCACCAAAAAGATAAAGACCTCAAACAGCTAAAAAGATCCCAAAAAGTGGCGAGAAAGTTCAAAAAGGACTCAGTGGTGCCCTGGTGGGACCAAGTAATACCACTGCGCCCCAATCAAAGCTAAAATGACGGGAAATGATGAAAGCTAACTGGGCATGTGTGTGGTGGAGGTTGGGAATGACGATAGAAATCAAATAAAAATGGCCAAGAGACGGGGGTTAATTAGTACTTTCTTCACTCAAAAACCCTCTAAATAGTAGTATGATACCGGGACTAAATAATGTCTAAAGTGCATGATTTTGTGTCTACATTGTCTCCTTCACCGCCACCTATAGATAGGGAAACTTGTAGATGTTTCAATCCCTTATCCTTTTGTTCTTTCCCACCACACCCTTTGCATTATCTTACATAACCAAACATGAATGATTTCCTAACCAAGAACAATGAAAGTGAAAGATTAGTGAGAAAAATAAAGAATATCTTGTGTTATGCCCAAAGATCACAGACCATGCACAATGTTGCGATGATGGCAACGAATAATTTTTTTATTATGAATAAATTATATTGAAATAAGCGATATCACTACAAATCTCTATATTTACCCACATATATACATACATACATACACACTCACACACATATATACATACATATACATATACGCTAAAGTTTGGAAATGTAAAAGGTGTTTAATATATACTAAAGAATCACTTATGAATGAAATTCTTAACAAACGTTGTGAACATTTTTGGATTTTGTGAAAACATCCTCAAATGCCCTTTAAGCATGGCACTTTTCTTTGAAGAAGCTCTTAGTATATAGTGTTTATATTCTAGCGTAACTCTTTTGGTAACGCCGATGAAATGACACTTGGGTAAACAAATACATTGGGGCCCAAAAGGGTATCAATAGGTGTGTGCGTGTTTCAGCCTTTGGGATAAATTATCGCCTCAAGATTTGGTAACCCGGCCCCACCAATTTCACTTCCGCTACCCCACGGGTAAAAATAGATGACGTGATTTTTCCTTTGTTTTTAGACTCGTAAAGTGTGTTATTTCTCCCTCTAACATCGTTTGGAACACATTATGTCATTTGACAAGAATGTGGTGAGGTATTCTATGATTTGTATTCTATGGTTGACATTACAACATATTTTAAAAATAAAATTAAAATGTTGTCTTATTTTTAATTGAGAATGTGGACTTTGGATAAAGACTCCACATGAATATTGAATATCCCTTGATGAGAATGATTTTTATTTGGCCTTGGAAATTGTGTCTTGATTATGTGTGCAAGATAACATTATTAACTTCAATTGTTTTAATAATACAAAAGATTTCTTCATGAAATATTAACATTGGACTTTGTATCATTTTTATACATGATGAGGACTGAGTTTACAATCTAAGTTAAATTAAGGTGGCCCACATAATAAATGAATTTAGAAGGAAATACCATATGAATAAGATAGCAATTGAGAAGATCATATGCTATTACAAGAGAAACATTCATGTCACATAAAGCAAGTTGTTTCTAAGATCAAGTGGTTTTTTTGTAAGATGACGAGGAATAGTTTTTGTGTTACGTTTCCACTACCTCAATATTGGAACCATTTTTGTTTGGAATCTTACTTTGTATTTTCTTCTTTCTCTACACCATTTTGATATACTTCCAAGTTTAAGATTAAATCCTTGAGTACTACCAAAGAGTAGATGGACTTTACATAACATGCATGGAAAACATTGAACCTCAAGTATATGGCATCTCAACATTTGGAAACCTCTAGATTCCCATCATTTCTTCGATCTACTTAATTTCCACTTTCAAAGCCGTGGACATCTAAAAATGCCACTTTCAAATCCACTCAAGGTCATCTGATAGGTAGAATCTGATAAGAGCATCTGCGAAGACATGGGACTCCCACGAGACATCGACACGCTTTACCAAATGCATAATACAAAATACATAATGAAAATTGGTCTTATGGACAACAATGATTGACAAATATGCACAAAATGGTTTTATTAAGCGAGGCTCAAAGGGTTTTTCAAAGAAATTCCTCATTTGAAACTTGGTCTCCTTGAATGTGATGATTACATTATAAGCATATGTTAGTGTTATTGACAAGTTTTAGGTTTTTTTGTTTAAATGCCTCAATGAAATATGGTGTCGTGGTATTCCATGATCGATGGATATGCAAAAACTTAGATTGTTAAAAAGTCTATAGAGGTTTGTAAACAAATGCAATTAGTTGGTGTAAAACCCAACCCAATAAACTTTACAAGCATACACCCAACACCTACAAAATCTCTCTCTCTCTCTCTCTCTCTCTCTATATATATATATATATATATATAGTTGCACTCAAGGAGACTATATTTAGAGGCATTAAATTTTATCATTAAAATGCCAATATAACCTAATATAATTGTGTGGGTTGTGTTTTTAAGGAGCTTATAGATTACATAAAAAATAGGGTTGAGAAATATTGTGTTAAATATTTATGGAATAATGGGAGGTGGAAAATGGAGGAATTAAAAATATATCTAGATGTAGTTGGATTGATGTCCATTAAATAGTACATGTACTTTTGTGTGAAATAGATCACACACACAAGCATAGGAAATCTATGTAAAATTTGAGGAATTGTCTTGGGAGCAGGGTATATGCCACATAAAAGGCTTGCACTAAATGATGTGGAGGTTGAGGAGAAATAACTATTCCTCTACCACCATAAGTGAGAAGTTGGCAATTGCATTTGACTTGTCAACACATCCCTTAGAACATTTATCGAGTTTTCAAAACCTTCAAGTATGTGGTGACTACCACACTGCAACCAAGCTTTTCTTCAAGATTGTTGCAAGAAATTGAACTTATCTTCAAGATTGTTGTAAGAGAAATTGTTTAGAGAGATACAAACCCATTCCATCATTTCAATCATGGAAATGTTGTCATGGAGATTATCGGTAATGTTTAGTGGAGCTATAAATAGAGACTTCAGACTATATCTAGTGCACATTGCCGACTTTCAAAAGTGGTAAGAGGGAATCCATTAGTACTCATAATTTGAAAAGGTGTTGTTTGTAAGTGTAGAGACACAAATTTTGTAATTTACTCATCGACACTCATGATTTTGACAATGCACTCATGTTAATATAAACAAGACCTTTTATTCATGTTTAGTACATCCCGAGGTCTCTTTGTCTAGTTTGTTTATCATTACACACCAATATACCAACACATTCTCGAGAGTACAATGCATAAAATACATATAATAAGTCAACCTAATAGGATGCAAACTTCATTTAACATGTTTTTCATCCTTGGTCAAGGTCGTATAATTTAGTCAAGAATTTATATCTAGTCCTCACTTATTTGTATGATTTACAATCGACATATCCTCTATATTTGCTTTAAGTTCTAATTTATTTGATGGGTCCTTTACTCCCTCTAGGTTGGCCTTTCTTCGATAATTCACCTTCAAAACCCTATATAAGCAAGCTAACACTACCTCATTTGTTAACCACACTATTAGGGCAGCAATCTCTACAGGTCTAAATCTTCTTACCAAGTCAAGGCATCAATCTCTCTCATCCATAAGCACTCAAACATCCCTTCTCCAAGTATTTTAGCAAGAGCCAAACTCAACTCAAGTATTGTCAAAGAAGTTGCCAAATCTAGTTGCATTCATTTAGATATCACATGCTAGGTAGATAATGATGTGTTGCTTGAGGTCTCTTCGAGTAGTGCCAACATGAATAAGACACTGGGTGCCCATAGCTATACTAATGGTTGTTCTGTTGGGATTCCCATCCATGGCTATGGTTTGAGATCTTGTTCAGAATGTTTAGAGGGCTTCACAACATGACCAAAAAAACCAATGTTTGGCAACAATAGGCATTTCTAGGAAAACCATAATCCAAGCAGTTAAGACTACATGCATAGACCAGATTGACAAAGAGTTGTATGGTCCTACCCATGTCGAGTTTCTAGTCATAGTTCCTAGAATGAAGCATCATCAGATTTAGATTTCCTATTTCAAAGTAGTATGCACTCCCAAAACTTCCCAAATCCATCTATAAACAACTAAGTGCACTCATCCTCTTGTGTTTTCAAGTTCATATCTTGTTTCATACATTAGTTACAAGTATTAATGCATTGTTTTGATATTAGATAATTAATATTGGAAGTTAATTAATTATAATAACCTTTTTACATCTCCCTACATCCTTCTTTATGTACTTAATTAAGTAATTCTTAGATTTCACATAATCTAATAAGGGTGTAAACAATAAGTTTCTATAGAGTTAAAACATCATGTTGAATTGATGTAATCGAGTTTTATATTATAAAACATTGCTTACATATACTAATGGGATATATTCCAAGGAAATGGAGAGTTTTAGAGTCAACAAGAAATGTGAGAGTGAAAATTTAGAGTGAGTGAAATTCAGAATTGGTGTTTTGTCACATGTTATATTTTCTTCCAATTTACTTTTGATTGTTGTAACAAACAAAATTTAGAAGACATTCAAATAGGGATTCACACTTTTGATTTCGTGGATTGGTGGTTCGTCACATTCCAAATTTTTTTATTGAGGCAACTTATTTTACAACGAAGTTAGATTCCTCCCAATTTTATCCCCAAGAAGGAAAGGTAATTTAAACAATGAAATGTTTTTATTAAGGAATAATTAAACATTTGCACCCCTTCTTGCATATTTTGTAGCTCATGTATAATTGCTAGTGAATTAAATTATTAAACAAAACATTGTGAACATTTTTGGAATATGTAAGAACTTCCTCAAATGCCTTTTAAGCATGAAACAAGGGTGTCAACCCATCAAGAAGGAGACATAGGTGATGATGTTAAACCTCCTCCCTTTTATTTTTATTTTTATTTATTTGTTTAGTTTTGGTGTGCATTTAGGTGAGAGTTGAACAATGAAGGAGGATATGGCCAAGAAGTTTTGAGATATTCCATGTCATAAGGGTTGTGATATGTGAGAAACAGTGGAATTTGGTGGAAGGTGGATAACCCCTACGTGTATATCTTGTAGGGGACAAGTAGAGCCAATGCAATGGCGTGTTTTATTCAAAGACCACACAAGATTCTAACGGGTGGAGTAATGGTTTTCGTTGCCTTGTCTTTCAATATAGATTTGAGTTTTGTTTAAGCATTAGGTCGGGATTTGATGACATATCACATATTGTGGTGTTATATTGTAAGCATGTTGATGGTTATGATTCATCCTCTCACACTAATGACCAAAGCAATCTAGTTCGTTATAGCTTTTCAAACCTCATCGAATTAGTCACCTCATTCTAGTTTAGAAACACCTATCAATGTAACTAGAAATTTCCTTAAGGATGCAAAGTAGACAAATACAAGATATGATTTTTAAAAATATTATAGACATAATTTTTTTGTATCACTACTCTTACCCCGCGTTCGCTCTCCATGTATTTTCACATACATATCTCTCTTCCCATTCAAAATTCCCTTTCCCTCCTAAATTCAATTTATCCCACTTATCATTATTTCCATCTTAATTCCTCCTTAATCACACCCTTAATTAATCATCATTAATTATCCTAATCCCCATTTAATTCATTTACTCTCCCTAAATCCTCCATTTTATCCTCCTTAGGCCCGCATTTAATAAATTCATCTCCCTTTTGCATTTATTTAATATTTTTCACCCTCCACCTACCCATTTATCCATCCTAAGCAACCCTAACTCATCCTTATCATCTAAAACCCTAATCCTACCTCATAAGGGCTCATTACCTTGATCTCATCACCTTTCCACCACCTAAATGGATGGGTCCCCACAATCGGTGGCGACCCATCAAGTCGTCATCGACCCTATAAATCCACCCTTACCCCTCCTTTTCCCAAGATGCAATTTTAGAGACTTTAGGATTTCTTGTGATCTTCCTTCATTTTTTGATCTCTCTTGTAGTTGCCATCATCATCTTGGAGATCTTGTGCCTCACTTTGGGAGATTTGGAGATATTTTTCTCTCTTGCATGCTTGGATCTATTATTGCAATTTATCATCATATTCTTCATCATATCTTGTGTAGGTTCATCTATCACCCAGATCCCTGTCATTCCTTCTCGAGTCTTCATCTTCCATATGTAGATCTTTGTTCTTGCCCATCCTTTTCCATCAAAACCTAGATCATCCTAGTCATCATCAACCCTACTTGGTTATCGTTGACCCGAATCTCATTTTGTTATCTTCCCCGCCATTCAAATTTATAATCATCCCCTCTCCGATTTCACAATCCTTCGGACTTCAGATTTGTCATCTTGTCCTTCCCTATCACCTCATATCTATTCTATCAACTCTAGTCATCACCGACTTAACCTCTGTCGTCACATCACAAATTAGTCTTCATTACATTCACCATCGATTCCTTAATTTTCTTATGTCCTTTATAAGATCCGATTCTAGATATCTTGAATGTTCCTTTCTTCATCTTAGCCTCGTGGCTCGTTTAGCTTGAGATCTACCTCAAAGGCCTTCAAGATCTGCATTTTCTATCATTGTTTCATCGATTTTCTCCATCACCGTCACTAGGCCCTATACTCTCGGGTCGTTGTCGACGATAATAGATTTGGTTTGATTTTGTTTAGATCATATTTGGATTTTATCACTTTTGTTGCATTTTTGTTTTTATTACATTTGAGATTCTACTATATCTAATTTATCAATATTTTATCTTATCTTTATAAAAATGTGGGTTGACATCCATCCTAGGAAGTTTTCACTTCTCAGACTGACATTGTCAAGAAACCCACCCATCTATCTATTAATCCATTTTTCATGTTGATTTCTCTTGATTTGTAGGTCATTTAGCTCACTGTGAGGAGAAAGATCTCTCATTTTTCACCCGTATACATCATTATCCCATCTAGAGGTACCTTAAACCCTCTCATACTTGGAGTTTTTTGTTCTCTTGTTGTAATTTCACTAATCGAAACATGTAGCGAGGAAACTTGTTCAACAAATATATAAAGTATTTAATATATAAAATATTTGTTTGAATATAAAATATTCATATACTAGTAATCACATGCAAGTAATGCAATAGATACGCCGATGGGGAGTGTAGACACTCAAATTCAACAATTTGCACTTTGACAACACTTGATATGACAATGTACTCTTGTCATGATATATACAATTTTTCCATTCCATTTTAAGGTATCTTATTTATCCTTACACATTGACATGTTGAAAAATTATGAGAGCACAATGCATAAAATCCATAATAAGACACTAAAAACAAGTTACAAACTTTATTTGTCATATTTTCTACCCCAAGGTAGGTCGGCATATTTGGTGAGATTTTATATCCAATCCGAAAAACTTGTACGGTTTTGGACTCGACATGTCTTCCAACTTTTCTTTCAAATTCATATCTTTTGTTAGGTCTTCTACTTCATTTGGGTTGTCTTGTATTAGATAAATCATCTATGGAACCCTATATAAGCAAGTAAACACTACCTCATTTTCTAACCTGGAGATCATATGGAAATGCATTGATACAATTAGTTTCTACACTTGTGAAAAGGCATTTACAACTCCCTACATTTCATAATAACACATCTACATTCATTAGGGAAACACCCACATCAGGTTTGAAGCTTTTACTATGTCAAGATGACATCATCTCTTATTTTCAAGCACTCAAACATCCCTCTTATAAGTATTTTAGCAGGATCTAGAGTCAAAACACGTATTATCAAATAAGTTACCAAATTTGTTTGATCTATCTAGATATCACATACCAGGTGTAAAATGTCCATGTTTTGAGGCCTCTTCAAAGTAGTGCCAAAATTAATAGTGCATAGGGGTACCTACAAACCAACTAATGTTTGTTTTATAGGAATCTTCATTCATATATAGGGTTTGAGATGATTAAGGTATGTTTAGAGTATGTTTAACAATGAAAAACAAATCAAGCAAAAATCAACACAAAAATTTGTAGAGTCATAAACATAACAAGACCGAGACTATACAAAAGGGTCTAAGACCTTACGATATGGTCCCGATAGATTGGTATAGTCCCGCCTTCTAGGATAGTTTGTAGTAAGAGTTCTATTTTTGAAGGTCAAGGTCCTCCGGGTTCATATCTCCATGTTCTAGTGTTACACATTCTTCAGAACTTCCCATAATCATATCTAAATAGTTAAATAAACTCATCCTCTTATGTTTTCAAGTTCATATCTTGTGTTGCAAGTATTTAGAATGTTATTATGATATTGTATAATTAATGTTGGAAGTTAATTAATCAAAATAAGTCATTTGTATCTAACCCTACATCCACTTAGTGTAAATTTAATTCACTAAAGATCTTAGATTAACATTGTCTTAATCTAAAAGGAGTGTAAAAATATTGTGAACCCAATTTTGATTAAATCCTAAACCTAATATAGGATTTCCTTAGTTCCTTTTGTATTAGGCCTCTTGATCTTAGTTACCTTAGGGGTTATGTTGTTGATCTTTCTTCATTATCTTATATTATTTCAGATTGTATATTATTGGAACCAAAATGGATTGAGGGTGGAGGTGAATTGGTCCTTCAAAACCTTAAACAATTTCAAATTAAATTTCATACACCATTAACATTCAACCATGCATTAATGTGATCTTAACAATAAGCAACAACCATCCACAAGAGCATAAACATGAAGGAGTACACAAGAACACAAGATATAAGTGGGAAACCCTCAAGGGGAAGAAAACCCACTGAAAAATTTTCTAATATTACTCACAACAAAGACTCAAGTGAATATTACACATCACAAGATATTTCTTTAGTGAGGCACCAACCCCACAAGGAACACCAACCCATAAACCCTTGTTGATATTACTCACAACAAGAGACTTGCATGAATATGAATCATCACACAAGATTTTGATTATAATATCACTATAGATATGTTGTAACAACTCATCTTATGGTGATCATAATAATTAGTTCAAACTCCTTCAAACCCTCTTCAAGCACACCTCCTTCTAACTTGCTCAAACTTGATTAAACTTGGACAAATTTTAATGCAAACCCTTACACTCAAACTCTATAACACTCCTCAAAAAATTTCACACGTCTTCATATCTAATTTTATGTCTTCATACCTATTTAACACTCACACTTGGGTCACACTTTTTCCCTCTCTCTTAGCTAGTTCAAATTTGAACCAAACACTCACTTTTATATGCATTCCAACTCAAAAACATAACATGAGTCAGTCCATAGATCAATTATATTGACCATTACAAGATAAAAATAACACTAAATAATAACAACTCATAAGATGGACCCATATAGGTCGGTCATGCTCTAATACACCAAATAAGCCCAAAAATGGTGAAATCCCCATCACCAAAGATCACCAAAGATCTCCAAACTCATCATTATGCTTATTCAAGCCTCTAAATGCCTCATACATGTAAAATATAACATAACAACATCAACCATCATCGTACATTAAATTTCACCAATCAAATTATTCATAACTCACCAAGAAGGCTCATATCCTTTACCAAACAATTGTTTCCAAGAACTTGTCTTCACCTATCATGCTCTAGATCACCCAATAATACCTCAACTATCACATGTAACCACTCATTGGAAATCCACTAAGTTGTAGAACAAATCCATTCTTTCTAGAGCTCATGAAACATACATACATGCAAACCAAACTTACTTTCCTCTTCACTAAACTGAGTTGCCTAGAAAGTAGTTTTGGAAACTCAACTGGTTTACACCCTTACTGACACTTTCAAGACCTCCAAATACCTTAACTAGGAAAAAATCATCCTCTTAACTCTACATTGGATATGAAACATCAATCAATCCAAAACATGATATTTCTACCTCCATCTTCTAACCATATCAATCATGTCCTAAAAAATAAGCAACCTTCTTCTTCACAAACTGATCTGGATGACCTATCAAATCACCTCATCACGAGACAACCATATGCCATTAGATATATATCTAAATATACTTTCCATAACACCTTACATTTCCTTCCAACTAAAAATTTAAGGCCTTCAACTAGGTGAATCTTTGAGCTTCCCGATACAATCAGGATGATTCTGAGATAAGTATGGATAGAATTATTCATGATTAGGAGACCCTACGAAGATGAGGACCCTAAGAGCATGATGATCGAGTATGGGTTCACCAAAATGATTATGATAAAATGGAATATATTTAGCCTAATCTAATGTTATATAAGTAGTAAATAAATAAATAAATGCAATACTAAAAATACCCAAATAACTAAGTAATAGAAATATGAAACCCTAATGTGCAAAGAGGGTTAGAAAGGCCTTAGCTGATTCATGATGCCACAGACTATGTCACATAGTGGAGATTGGTGAACAGAGGAGGAAACTGTCACACATGATCCTAATAAAATGAAGATCTCGAGATGTCCAGGCGGGACTAGGCCGCCCTAGTCTCAAATCGCGCACCTGGTCTACAAAAATGTCTAGGAATCTCCTCTAAGGTTTCGATGAATGTTCACCTATGTTTTCTTCCTATCACATGAATGTCATTGTGTGATCGCAGAAACACTAGTAAAACTATAATAGACAAATCACCCTGCAAAACCCCAGACAAAACATCAAAACCCTAAAAAAGAAAGATGCATATGAAGGGGAAGATGCATATGTCCTCAATTTCCACAATCATGGAATTATCACTAAGCACCGCACTACATCTCGACTCAATGCAGCTTATAGGTGTGCATGTGCAAAATTGTGCCCTAGGTGGTCTTGTGCGTGTCACACTCTATGAGTAATAGTAGTAATAGCTCGATGTAGAATGTAAATAATGTGTGCATGGAATAGAATAAACTCCCCTCCTATGAAGTGTGATGCAGAGAACCTTTTTCCTTGTGATGGAGCTAGATGGATGCAAATGGAGTAATAGAAGCCTTGATGGATGTAACCTTAGATGGTGATAGTAAGTGATTATTTCTTAGTCTCGATGTCATTATGGTCACATAACTTTAGATTTATATGGTTCTCTTGCATTAATTTCCTAATTAACCCCAAAAACGCGACCACCAAAAAGATATAAAGCTCAAACGGATAAAGAAGTGCCCAAAAAGTGAGAGGAAAGTGCAAAGAGGGACTAGGGCACCTGGGGCACCCTGGCCCTGGGGCCGGGTGCCCCAATCAAAAATAGGGAAAACACAGTGTGAAAGTGTGAACTGGGTAAGTATGGGTGCAATATTGAAAGCAACGACATAAAACAATACAAGATGGCCAAAGACATGGGTTGATTAGTACTCTTTTCAACTTAAGAACATGAATAGTAGTATGAGACCAAAACTAAATAATTTCCCAAAGCGTGTGATTTTGTGTCTACATTTTCCCCACTTTATGTTGGTGAGCAGTAAAGCTCAGAACAAAAAGTAGATAGAGAGGCGGACTGATATCCATGTAGTGTGATGTAGAATGTGTGTCGAAGAACTAGAAAATGGCTCCCCCTTGCTCAGCGCTTTGATCATGGATAATAAAAGGCACCCTCCCTAGATCACTCTATGACCTTCATGGGCATGCAACCAATTTTTTTCCAATCCCAACGAAGAATATGAATTTTGGGATCTCACAAAATCCCAATATGGTCGACATGTCATCCAACAACTCCTTACATTCCAAACATATATTCCTAATAATCTCTCAAGTTCTGATTCTTGCTTTATCTCCCTATTCAAAATCTTGATGAATATTCTCCCCCATCCACTGTAGACATGAATGATGCTCCATCCTCTTCCCCTTATACTATGGTAAATGATAACACTAGTGTAGATTCTTTGCATACTGATACTTGTCTTCATGAAATTCTTGCTTGTGAAAATATGGATGATAGTGACTCGATTATGATAATGATAATGCACATGTTAATAACGATGTTTCTTGCATTAATATTTTTGAATGTGAATCTATACCTCATACTTCTTATGTTTTTGAATTTTTTCTAAATATTTCCATGTTAAACCTAATGATAATCTTAGTGCATATCCTATTATTCATGTTGATCATACACCCATTGAATCCCCACTTACTACACCTTTAGAGCCTTCACATACATCCCCTCCTTCTACATCCCATCCCTCTCCTCAAGTCCCCATGATCACTCATAATGGAAAAATTCAACCCCTCAATGTGCCTCTTATTGCCCAAACCATTCCTTACAAGATATCCTTTCCCTCATGCATGTTGTTGGTGATTTATAAAGCAAAGTCCATACCCTTACCTTAGAGAGAAGAGCCTATTATGCTTCTATTGACAATAATACCCTTCCCAAAAATCCCATTCCTAAGAAGATTCACAATTATGTTTTCCTAAGGGTTTCATTATGCCTACCTTCTCATGTTTTAAGATGTAAATAAGGATTTCTGTGCCATTGAAAATCTTGTAAGGAATTGATTTCTGTTTTTCGATTAGCCATGGATTCATTTTCTAATGATCGATTGTTAAAAGCTTTTCGTCATAGTCTTATGGATGTTTCTCTTTAGTGGTATACTCATTTACCTAGTGGATCTATTAGCACTTATTATGATATGGAGGATGCATTCCTTAGATGTTTTATTTCTAATAATGGGCCTAAAGTTACATATGAGCATTTACCTTCTTTGCATCAAGGAAAGACAACCAATTTTAGATTATATTTTACGATTTAATTCTTACATGCACCATTTAATTTTTTAGCCTATTGATCTAGAAATGCAATATATCTTTTGTTGTGGCTTAATTCCTCCTTTAAAAGAAAAGTTGTTATATGATACATGTGATTCCTTTACTCTTCTTTGTTATAAGGTTATTGATTTAGAAAAAGACTTAATTGTGGATCATGTTATAACACCTACTTCTACTTATTCTACTCTTCCACTACCTACAAAACCTCTCCTTTACCACCCATTGCACCCCCTTCATGTAGTCACCATCTCCTCCTCCACATAGGTATCCTTCCCCTCTACCAACAGGTCGCAAGCATCTACCTAGATCTTCCCACCTTCCATCTATGAACCATTATGCTTATCTCACAATTTTAAAAAAGATGATGTCCTATGTACTTTACTTGATAAACAACTAATTTGTTTACCTTCCAACCAACATCATCCCCTCACTAGCTGCACCACAATCATGACCACCCTTTTTACAATTTTCACCGTATTAATGACCACCATGAAAATGATTGTTACACCCTTCAGGATAGACTCCAACATTTAGAAGATAAGGGTGTTATTTCCTTCCACACCCACTCTTTTGATCACTCTCTGCTAGGATCACAATAGACCGAGGGGGTGAATTAGTCCTTACAAAAATTTAAATTCAGATTTCAAATTTTCTTATTCAAATACTCACAAACATTCAACCATCCATATATGTGTGCATACAATCAATCATCACATGTGCAAGAAACCATAAGCAAGATATCAACACAAGATATAAGATGAAACCCTCAAGGGTAAGAAAACCCACTGAAACACAATCCTTATATTGATATGTTTCAAATTTAGTGAGGCACCAACCCCTAGTTTAGTAGAGCTACAACCCTACAAGGAGCACCAACCCCTAATTTTGTGAAGCACCAACTCCACAAGGAGGATACAACCCCCAAGATGATTAAACACCCACTCAACCACCTTATGATGATATGATCTTTGATTTATTTCTGCCACAACTGATAGAGACCAATGGTTCAGCTCACACTTCTTCAAACCCTCATTCAAACCCTAGGTGTCCAATCCTTCACAAGCCTTAAATAGCTCTTCTTTCACTTCTCAAGCCTTAAAACACTTGAAAACATGATTTTGATATTCCTTGACCTATCACACACCTGATATGATCTCAATTCATGCTCACAAACTTGATCTCGATCTCATTTCATGCTCACACACATGCAAAACAACTTCACCTAGGTCGCACTTCTTGCACACACACACAACTAGCTCAAAAAAACACCCAAAACAATGATTTTATAAGATCCTTTTCATTTAAAATTCAAAATAAATTTTTTTACCTCCTTTGGCTCGACCCATGAATCATAAAAACATCCCAAATTCAAATCATAATAGTCACAAGTGACCCAAGTAGGTTGGCCTAGCCAAAAACATCATTACTTGCTCAAAAAAGACTCAAATCTCCATGGGTAAAAAGAAAAAAATGCCTAACATCACAAACATAATTATTCATGACCCATAATCTCCATACATGTTTAAATTAAAATTTAAACATCATTGAAACACACTCTTTTGTAGTGTCAACTCTTCAACTTACAAAGCCTTTACAAGATAACTTGCTTATTCAAGGTGCAAGGCATCACAAGTCTACCTTTAACATTTACATACTTTAATCAATCTCCAATGACCATTTTCAAGCTAAGCTTCTTACTTTAGAATTTGAGAGCTTTTATAATAATCCCTTTTAATACACCTATAGATCACTATTTTCTCTTTTTCATGGACATTTTAACTCTTGGCTTGAAGCTTTTCAAACAAATTCTATGGTCATGTAACATGATTCTCAACCTCATTAGGCTTGCAAAACATCAAAGATACACATGTCCCTGTCATAAACTCCATTACAAACCTAAATAACCACTTACATGTATGTAACTAGTCATTTTTCTCTCACAATCCTTATACCCTGAAACACACTTATTTGTTCTTGATCCTCAATACAACCTTCTTGCACTACTTCAAGATGAATACTCACACTAAAGGATTCTTAATCATGATTCAAACGATAATACCCAACATTTGAGTTCTTGTCAAACCATGACATACCCGGATAATGCCATTACACCATCTCCAAATGAAAGTTCGATCAAGTCATCCTATTGGATGCCTTATCTTTTCCTTTTGAGTCCTATTATCCTTCATTCGATATTTAAATGAAAACTTAGATAGATGATCATACCCTTACTCTAATCTTACTCACTTTATCCATGTATACACATCCAAATTCATGCTTGAGACACTATCTCACGACTAAGAAACCCTTACACATACTTATGTACATTCATTGTTAACTTGAGAGACTTACTTTTAAAATTCACAGAATTAATAGACCTTTTATCTTCTTTGTGAAATCTTCAAATAAGCTCAATGATTCCCATTCATCCTTTGACACTTCAAAGCATGACTCAAGACCAACTGACACAACATTTACATAGAAACACTCATTCCTAGAACCGTAAGTCTCGAGTCCTCTTCAATGATTTTAGAAAATTCAACTTACATCTATCATCTTATAGTTATTCAAATTTGCATCTTTTGCACAATCTTCTTAACACCTTTTCAACTTGTACTCTACCTTGAATACTCCCACATACTTGTAGACATCTCTAAGATTCATTGACTCACTCTGTCATAGATATATTAGTCAAGATAAATTACTTCTTCTCCTTAAAATTTACTCCTTGTCCACTATTGATACAAAACCTACTTCAAGACATGTTGAAAGGCTTAAAGTGTCATTAATGGCACCCTAATTCCATGATAACATCTTTATTATAATGATATTCTTAATATAACAAGTATCTCTACTATTGTAGTCTTCATTCATTGTCTTGTCATCTCAGACGCTTTTACTTCTAATCCCCCACAACTTTTCATGGTCTAAAAGACTCAAAATGCCTAATTAATGTTTAACACAACCTCAAAACACCGGGAAAGACTTCCTTCTTATCTCCAGTGACACCTTTACTTACATGAGACCTTATGACTAATAAGCTTCGGTATTCCTTTGATACAAACTGATTGAGAGTAAACCATTTACACATTACTCCATCCTTTTGACATGACACAAAAACTTGAATTCATAACATGACAATTACTCAAGATGGGCTGTGACAGACTAACTAGACCTCAAACCTGCATCAAGATAAGATAAAATATCTTGATACATCCTGGGACAATCACTTAAACTAGGATAACTCGGACCTTTGGTACCTTTCTACTTATGCCAAAACACTTTTTACAACAATAATTATTCAAAAATAGATCAAAGAAACACCTTGAGAGATTAAGACAAGAATTTAAGAGAATTCAACCATCAATATTCCATGATGACTCAAGAACTGACCGTATACCCTTAGGACTCCTTGAATAATAATACACACTTTCATTATTTAAACAACTACTAACAACAACATAGGAATGCAATACATACCTCAACACCATGAAGACACATCCTACAATAGCATATCTCAAATCAATCAGCTCCCCCTCTTCTCAATGCTTCATATGGATGAGCATGTCTCTAAGAAGCCTAGTAGAGACAAACACTTTATGATCAATCTAGAAGAGTGACCTAAAGAGGTCCCAAGCACTCTTAGATACATGTACCTCACCTTTTCCATCTTGTTTCTAATTTATACTCTAAGACACACCTTGTCTTGCATCCACATCTACTCTTGGTGGAACCATGTTGTTCATTCTTGGCTTCCATAACCTAATTTTACCTTCTAGCATGCATATTAGAACCTTGAAATCTCATTTCTTGCCTTATAGGACCATAACAAAGTCCCTAATAACATGTCCATACTTATTACAACTAAAACACATTACTTTAAATTTTCCCTTGTAGCCTTCATTACCCCAATTCTAACTTGAAGGTTCATGTAGACAATATGTAGCAATATGACCTTTCTCAATACAATTATAGCACACCACACTCTTTGTTTGTTCACTCCTACTATCCCTCCAAGGGTGATCATATCTAGAAAAACCTCTTACACTCTTTTACCCTATGACCAAAGCCATTCCAAATAAAATAATATCCATTAAATTACCTTTCATACCTTGAAGCATTAAGCTACCTTATTGACTTTGTATTTACATTGTTTTTGGTGGAGATCTCATTCTTTTCTTCCTTAGTACTTACTCCTTCATCATCCTTATTTAAAACACTATCTTCTTTCTTCATCTCTTTTTTCCATTGTGGTTGTTGTTTTTCATTGATGTAAACCCCTATTGATGGAAAAAGGTGTCATGATGTTGTATTAGTATCCATGTGATGTTAGTTAAGTGTCAAAGTTGAAGGTTGATTGGTAGTGTTCAAGATTTGGTGAGTTATAGGATGTCCTGGTGCATGGTTGAGTATGCTTAGTCATGGTTTGAGCTCTTGTGAGTTGATTGGATGTTGTAATAATGTCATACATGGTCCATATGATGTTTCATGGGTGTCCATGGGTTTGCATTGAGTCAACAAGGTTAGTTCAGTGTTGAGTCAAGTCATTCCATGATTGTTTCTAGCCCTAGTACATATAGAATGGTAAGAGGTGTGAGATTTGGACCTAATAAATTATTTCAAGTATGGAAGTAGTATGGTAATGGTATACATGGAATGTATGGTGATTTTTAGGTCTAAATTAAGTGGTTTGGTGCTTCTATGAGGTCATTGGGAAGTAACAAATGAGAAACAAGTTGTTTAACACATGTAAGTCATGAAAGATGGAGATTTTGAGGCATATATGAGCTATTTGATGATTATGGACAAGTATAGGATGTTTTCATGATTCTTCATGATAAGTTTCAGTCATTCTGACATGGGAATTGCAAGTTATGTAAGTTTTGGTGAAATCGGGTAAGTTCATAGTGTGTTTTTAGAGAAAATGTTGACCTTCTAATGCTCATTGTGAACTATATGATTTGCATGGGGACCTGATATATTTGGAATATATTCTTATCTTAATTAATCTTTCACAAAAATAATGATTTGGTTTTGGCGTTTTTATGAACGATCGTTAAGAAGCTAAAGTGGTTTGAAACCCTAGCTAAACCCTAGCTAGGAGAAATTTGCAGAAGAAGAAGAGGTATAATGAGCATGTTTTGATTCCTTTTTCCAAAGTGATGATTTGATTTTGTATTGGACTCTTACAGATTTATAAAAATGTATAATAGATCATGTTATATCTATGGGCCCCACCTAAAAATACAAGTTTATGAAGAGTTCCAATTTGTGGAAAAGTTTTCCAAATGAGGTAATGAAATTATCAAGATCTCAGGAGTTTTTATTAATTCCTATGGAGGTTTCAGGTCATGAGGATGCATAAAAATGGAAAAGTGTGCCCTATGAAGGTTGATTGGTCAAAGGGCAATTTTGAGGTAGTAAAAAGCAATCTTCATGAAATGGGAATAACAAGAGCTACAAGTGGATTTAGGAGGTGATTAAAGTTTTGTTGGAAATAGGATTCATATATATTTATATTGATATAATATTTTCTTTATAAATTAGTTTTTATATAGTTTTCAATTCAGTTTGAGGATAAGAAGATTTTTGGCTATCCAGGACAGAACTATTTTTTTGAAAGATTGAGTTGGTTGGAGCATGATATGGATTTATTGATGCTTGATATAACCTATAATGTTAAGAGGGATTAATTTATGCATCCAATTAATCCATTTTGAGGTCTTGAAAGTGACATAAAGGATATTTATCAGCTAAGTTTGCAAAATAGGTTTTTGGTTAACATGATTTGGTGAAGGAAAAGTTGTTTTGGTTTGAGCCAGGGGATGTATCATGAGCTCTAACTTACTTAGATGTGTTTTAAAGGTATTTAAATTTCCATATAGTGGTCACATGCCATATTGAGTTCATATTGATGGGTATTGAGGCCCAAAGTCAGTTCAAGGTGTTGAAAACAACTGTTTTAAGAAGGTAAAAGCCGTGGGCCCATTAAATGAAATAATCTGATTGGTTAATGTAAATTGTGACCATGGTTAATGTTTAAATGATATATTACTCATTTTTTTGAATATGGGAGATTGAATAAGCATGATTTTGGAATGAGGGTTTTTTTCTCAAATGATAAGGTTTTGAGGATTGTTGGTGCATGAAAAGTGGTTTTTGGCTAGCCGACCATACTTGGGTCACTTGTGACTATTTGATAAAGTTATGGGATGTTTTTAATGATGCATTGGTCAAAAAAGGTGTAGGACTGACCTCCTTTGGGTTATAAGAAAGAAAAACATATAAAAGTGATGTTTTGGGTTCATTTTTGAACTAGTGCTCTTAGAGGGAAAAGTGTGACCTAGAGGAGAGTGATTTGATAAGTATGTGTGCATGATTTGAAGGATGATTAAGAGCATGAAATGTTTAATACTGATTGAAGACACATGAGTAAGGGTTTATAGTCAAGATAATTTGAGAAAGAAGAAGAAAGAGCAAGTTTGAAGACCTAGGGTATGAGCTAGGGTTTGTGAGCTAAATTAGTGATCTCCATCAGTTGTGGCAGCAACATTATCAGAGATCAATTATCATTTGGCTGAGTTGGTGCTTGGTCATCCTAGGGGTTTTAGCCTCCTTTTGGAGTTGGTGTTTCACTAAATTAGGGGTTTTTGTTTCTTGTAGGATTGGTGCTCTACTAAACTAGGGTTGGTGCTCCTTGTGAAGTTGGTGCTTTAATAAATTTATTTTTGTGTGTAATATAAAAAAATTCAGTGGGTTTTCTTCCCATGAGGGTTTCCCACATATATTTTGTGTTCTTGTGTACTCTCTTGCTCTTGTTCTTATGTATGGTGTATTCAATGCTTAACTAAACACACATATGGTTGTTGTATGGATGAATGGTTATTTTATTGGTAATGAATGATGAATGGAAATGGTTTAAAGTTTTAATATATTGATTCACCCCCTTTGTATATTGTGCTTCCAACACTCTTTATACTTAAATTCATCCTTGAACCTAAACCTGTTTTGTCACCTGTTGATTTTGATTGCTCAAAATGTCATCAAGAGTTTGGAGATTTTCTCAAACTTATAAAATGATTTTTCCTTGTTGATATCATCAAAAAACTCTCCTTTAATAATAATCACTTCTTCTTCCTTGGATTGCAAGTTTAGAGTCATGGTACTCATTTGCATTTCTAGCATTTTGAATGTCTCTTCTATTTTTTCAGTTACAACCCAATGTTTCTCTTCAAGCTCATGAATTTTTCCTTCATATTCTTTGACCCGAGTCTTTAGATTCTTGACATTCCTCTCAGCATGTTTTAGCTCAGCTTGAACACATGCCAATTCAGTCTCATAGACATCTTCTTCTTCTTCATCATCAGATTACATGTTGTCACCAAACAATGTTGAACTTTCACTCATAGATCTCATGGCATCTTTGGTCATGAATAAGACCTCATTAGCAACCTCTTCATGCTCTGATTTAGATTTAGAATCAAATACTCCATCATCAATACTGTTATCCTTAGATGAATAACACTCTTCTTTTGTATACAAACTTCTTGCTCTTCTTCTTATAGTCAAAATTCTTGAAACCCTTTTTACCTTTATCAAACTTGTTAGCCTTCTTGTCATGGAATTATTCATGCTCATGCTCATCATGATCTTCCTCTTTGTGCTTATAAGGACATTTGATAGAAAATGACCTACTTTACCACAATTGAAACATTTAAAAGGAAGCTTACCTTTGTATTTTCCAGATCCAACCTTTAATCTCCTAACAACCATGGAAAACAACTCATCATCATCCATCTCATGGACAATATCATCATCCTTAGTCTTCTTGTTTTTTATCTTATTTTCAGTCTTAAAGGTTATCTCCTTCTTGATAGGTTTATCACTTTGAATTCTCATCTCATATGTAGTTAAGGTTCCATGTAAATCATCCATTTCAAGAGAGTCAAATCCTTGGCCTCTTCAATAACATACACTTTAGAGTCAAACCTAGAAGTGAGAGACCTCAAAACCTTTTGAAATACAACCTATTCCTTCACTTCTTCACCTAAACCTCTCATGGTGTTGACAACCTTGTCAACCCTAAGCAAATATGCAACAATAGACTCATCATCACTCATCTTTAACCCTTCAAACTGATTTATGAAGGTTTAAAGTTTGGATATTCTTACTTTGGAATCTCCTTCATATAAGACCTAGAGTTTCTCCCACATTTATTTTACTGAGTTGTAATGTATCACCTTCACAACCTTGGGTTCATCTAGCCTACACATAATTGCATTCATGGCCCTTGAATTATCACTACACAAATTCTTGTCATCAATAGTTATTGGAGGATTCAGTAGGAGGTACATAACCATTCAAAACTAATTTCCAAATATAAAATCCTAGAGACATGATGTGAGTCCTCATCCTAAGACTCCAAAACCATATCTCACTCCATTAGACAATAATGGTGCCTTGTTGGAAGAAGAGCCACTCTATCATTGAATCTACATTTTTGTGCTTCAAGGATATCCTTTTAAGTGATCAAAATTTCTCCAAAAGGACCGCTCGATATCAATTATTGGAAGCAAAATGGATTGAGAAGGGGGTGAATTAGTCCTTCAAAACTTAAACAATTTTAAATTAACTTTCATACACCATTAACATTCAACTATGCATTAATGTGATCTTAACAATAAGAAACAACCATCCACAAGAGCATAAACATGAAGGAGTATACAAAAACACAAGATATAAGTGGGAAACCTCAAGGGGAAGAAAATCCACTGAAATTTTTTTTATTGATATTACTCACAACAAGACTCAAGTGAATATTACACATCATAAGATATTTATTTAGTGAGGCACCAACCCCACAAGGAGAACCAACCCCTAAACCCTTGTTGATATTACTCAAAAAAGATACTTGCATGAATATAACTCATCACATAAAATTTTAATTAGAAGAGCATTATAGATATGTTTTAACAACTCAGTTGATGGTGATCACAAGATTTTGGCTCCAAATCCTTCAAACCTTCTTCAAACACACCTCCTTCCAACTCACTCAAACTTAGACAAATTTGAATGAAAAACCTTACACTCAAGCTATCTAACACTCATTAGATATTTACACACTTCCTCATCTATGATTTTATGCCTTCATACCTATTTCACACTCACACTTGGGTCACACTTTTCCCTCTCTCTTAGCTAGTTCAAATTTGAACCAAACACTCACTTTTATATGCATTTCAACTCAAAAACATGACATGAGTCGGTCTAGATCAATTATATAGACCATTACAACATAAAAACATAACACTAAATCAATAAAAACTCATAATATGGACCCATGTAGGTTGGTCATGCTCAAACACACCAAACAAGCCCAAAAATGGCTCAAAACCCCATCACTTGGATCACCAAAGATATCAAAACTCATCACCATGATTAGTAAAGCCTCCAAAGGCCTCACACATGTCAAATATAACATAAAAACATCATACATGGTCACACATTAAGTTTCACCAATCAAATTATTCATAACTCTACCAAGAAGGCTCATATCCTTCACAAAACAATTGTTTCAGGAACTAGTCTTCACCTATCATGCTCTAGATCACCCAAGAACATCTCAAATATGGAATGTAACCAATCATTAGAAATAAATTTAAATGTATAACACATACATGCTTGTTATATCTCATGAAACATCCATACATGAAAACCACACTTACTTTCCTCTTCACAAACTGAGCTACCAGAAAGTAGTTTTGGAAACTCAACTGGTTTACACCCTTGATGTCACTTTAAAGACCTAAAAAATCTTCAATAGGTAAAAATTCATCCTCTTAACTCTCCATGTGATATCAAGTATCAAGCAATCAAAAACATGAGACTTCTACCTCCATCTTCTACTAGGCAATTATGTCTTGAAAAAAGGCAACCTTCTTCTTCACAAAATGAGCTAGATGACCTATCAAATCACCTCATCATGAGATAAACCATACAAAATTGGAAATATCTCTTGATATAATTTCCTATAACACCTTACATTTCCTTATAACTCCATTTTGAAGGCCTTTAACCATGTCAATATTTGAAACTACTCCAAAATTGCCCTTTTTGGTCTCAAGGACCAATCTTCATAAATAGGGAACAATTTTCCCTTTAGGACCTCAACCATGATATGAAACCATCATGGAAATTTAATTACAACTCACAAGATAAAAAAATGTCAATTTATTTCATACCTCCTTTGGAATAACTTTTCCTCAAACTGAACATCTTCAAAAACTTTCCTGTTTGAGTGGGGTCCACAAATAATCACATACTCTACCATACCTTTCTGGAAAGATGGAGGAGTCCTCTATAACCTCAAATAATCATACTAGTAATAAAAATCAATTATGGGCACTTATCATGAATATATTCTCCATCGCTCTTGACCTAGGGTTTCAAACTCACAAAAAGCAGTTTACCTTCTTAACATTTGTTCATAAAAATGTGACAATGATTATTTTTGTGAAATTATCTTATCTTAATGGAAAACATCCTGAAAGCCACAAGTTCCCATGCAAAGCACACAATTCAATGGTGAGCATATAAGTTGCAATTCGAGTTGGAAATCACCTTCTTCTCAACCCTGTTTCACCAAAAACATTATAACTTACAAAATATTATTCATGGAAACCTAAAATTTGGCCCAAAACATCATGACACACACTAATAACATATAAAATAATCATCATGGATCAAACATGTCTATATCTTCATAACCCATCTCATTTGTTATGACTAGCCCTAGGGTTTACATGGTTTAGGTTAGGTCAACTAAAGCAACACTAAAACCAAGCATGAAACCTCTAAAAATGCATCTACATGATGAAAACAACATAACATACCTCCATGAGTGATCTCAAGATCTCACACATACCTACAAGTGACTATCATGCCTAATTAGGCCTCTAAACACTAGGATTAGGCCTAGTGTGCACCATGACCAAGTAGAAAAACATCGCGAATATGATTGTTAGCTCTCCAAAAGGATAAACACACTTGAGACAACATATTTCACTCACCTACATGCCTCCATGGTCTCTTATGGATCTATACCTCCTCATTTGGCTCCAAGCACCTAGACTAGGTCTAGATGAACATCTCGTAACTAGGTCTTCAACCTGTACCTGCACTCTGAAACTCATGTGAGTGCCTAAAAACTCTCAAATAATGCTCTCCATGCTGCTACCATGATCCTCAAGTCACCATATAGCTCCACTCACCATGCACCATCGCCAAGGCTAATGGGTCACCGATTAAGACTTTTAGACCAAGCCAATCTTATGAATCCACTCATGCAATCATGAAACAACCTAAATCTCTATGCCATAAATATACCGAGCATCTCATAACATACCTCCATCATCATCTTTGTCATTAATGATATTTTACATCAATGACAATACCTTAACTCAACATGATAACATATATGTTTTCCTCTATGCCCTTTCAACATAGTATTCGACTTGCCAATCAACCCTCCATTCTCGGATGCCCATTCACGACACTCTTTTAGTCGTATTCCTCCTATAATCATCTAATTGGGCTAATATCTCTCTTATTAGCTAAACATTCCTCCTTTCGACCATTCATAACCTCCTAGTTCTCTCTAGATCACTTCTATTGGCTTCTAGGCTATCTATCAATCACAATTGATTAACCTAGACCCCTCCCAACTCTCAATGAGTCTCTAATCACTTGCTAATCAAGTTTAACTAGCCTAATCCTAGCTTAACTAGTCTAAAGCATGTTTACTTAGCTCCTAATCCTAAAGTGCTTTTTAGACTTTAGTCCCACATGCACCCAAAGTTCAAACTCTTCCATTTGGAAAACTATAAATACAAGGCTAAGCCTACCCATTCAAAAACACAACTTTACATAACACAAAACCAAAACAAGCCTAAGAAAGCTTTGAGATCTCATTTGTATTAGCTTTAAGCTAATTAGACATTTGATCTTAAGCTTACCTCCTCCATTGACCTTGAGCTAACACCTCCATTTGCATCCTTAAACCAAGTTTTGAGTAATATGGAGAGAACCATTGGCCTTGAAGCCATTAATGGTGAGACTCCATTCTTGAAAGCTTGAACCATAAACAACTAATCACACCTTTGATTGCTAAGTTGATCTTCTTAGGTTTAATGTTTAATTAGTAATCTAAAAAGAGAGAGTAGTAGTATATATGCTAGGTTTTGATGTTTTTGTCAAAGTTATGATGCATGTATAGGATTAACTCTTGTTTAGCTCTTATCTCATGGTGCATGGTTGAGTTAGTTAAGCTTTGAGGTTCTTTAGCCTCATTCCATAGCTTTGCAACTTTTCCATTGCATACATTTGGCATGCTGGTGGGACATGAAGTCCATCCTCCATTAATGGGGTCATTTTGAAGCTTTTATTTTAGTTTCTAACTTTTTACATGTTTTTGTAGGGTTAAATATTTTGCCTTGGGATTTTTAGCTAGGTTTTATGTAGTTAACCCTCATTTTCATGCTTCTTTGTTAAGTTTATGCTAGAAACTACATTTAATGGCTAATTTCTAACCTGTTGACACTTTTAAAATTTCATTTTCCATGTTTTTGGTGGTTTTTTCAGGAAGGGGCATACACCTTTTCTACTGTCAGCGCAGGTGCCTTCAAACTGTCATTTTTAGCAGAGGTGTGTAGGCACCCAAAACCATGTGTAGGTACCTAAAAGTAGGCACACACACCCAAATCATGGTGCACACACACATACCCTTCTGCTAGTGCAGACACCCTGTAACCTATCATTTTCTACTAGGCGCGCAGGCACCCAAACCCACGCGCAAGCACCTGTGTATTCTCGGCCCTCTGTCAAAATTTTTTTACCTAGTGCACACACATGCCCAAACCATGGCACATACACCCTTTTTCTAGCACAAGCACCCTCTACCAGCACACACACACTATCATAGTTTTTACCATTTTTTGCTTCACTAGCACGTAGGCACCTATTCTCTGCGTGCATGGCACTTATTTAGCAAGCATCATCTCTCGGGTAGTGCAAGCACCTTGCAGATCCACTAGGTTTACATAGAGGGGCACAGGCACCATAACCCACACACATACCCAAAAATGGTATGCATACACCTTGAAGGGGGCAGTAGGTATCTTTGTTTGATCGGATTTGTTCATATAATTTTTAGTGCTCCTAGTTTTGGTCATATCTTTTGACCCATTGACCCATTTTCAGAGTTTGAATAGGCATCGGAAAAGAGAACGAAGTGAAATTTGTGAGGGAAGTTCCAAAATTAATATACCTTTGGTATCATTACTTCTATCATCAAACTCCCAAAGTGCCCCGGAGACCTCCAAAAATGCAAAATACTAAAAACCATTGAAAAATTGCTAAAAATAGATTTATGGAATTTTCTAATTTTTCTTGGTTTTCTAACTTTTTTAGGGTTCTAATAAGTGATTTGTAGGTTTCTTTTTGGTTTTATTTGACTAAATTAGTTTAAGTGTTTCATTTTTTTAGTTAAAAGGGGATTTTTGAAGTGTGTATGCTCTTCCCTCGCACCTTCTAGGTGATCTTGGGAATCAAAAACACTTCTAAAAAAACCTTTTCACTTTTAAAAACACTTACTTTACATTTAAATAATTGGATTAATCTTTCAAAGTTGGCTAAAATGAAGTTTCCTTTTCAAAACACTTAAATTATTTTTTCAAAAGGCTTATTTTAGTAGGGTTTTCACGTTGTGTATGCTCTTCCTTCATGCCTTTTTGGTGATCTTAGGAATAAAAAACAACGTGCAAACTCTCTTTCTTATTTGATGGAAAATTACTAACTCCTTGCATGTAGGGCCTAATGCTTGTCAAAGAAAGGAGAAGTCAAGAAAAAACAAAACCTTCTAATACACGTGTTTTCATGTAGGTTGCCAAATGGGTGCTACTTAAAACCACATTAAGTTAAGCAAGATAAAAAACACACCATTTCACTTCACACTGTATTGTAGGTTTGGAAAAGGGTACGTCCCTATCCACTCAACTGGAACATAACCCCTTTGGCATAATCCTTAAGCTACAACAATGGGGGTGGTTCAAGAACCCTAAAGTAATCCACCATTGAGTAACCTCGTGGATGAAATAGGAAGTGCTCGCTTACCCACTTGACTAGATTTTCACATTGTAAGTTAGAGTCAAAGTTTATGTATCATGACCCCAGTGATGGTACAACTGAACACACTAGTTTCTCATTGTATCAAGAAGGGGTAAAGTAAAGCGAGATACTCCCAAATTAGTCAGTGTGACTCTTTGGGTAAATGAGCTCTCTCTAGACAACTTGTGACACCTAGTTGAGAGATCTTATTAGGGAAGCCATTCTATCTTGGAGCCCACTTTTCTAGTCCATTGTCATGTCAAGCCATCATGAAGTGATGAATTACTTGGAGTCTAAACCTTGTTTTTCAAACAAGGAAAAGAGCCCATGTAAGTTAGAACTAAGTGTCTTTCATCATGGAAATTAAATGACGTCTCACTTAGCTCGGTTTCATTCTCACCTTCGGATGAGGTGAAACTCTGCCCAAGTGGCGCTTAGTTTATTTTCATCTTTTTTAATCTATACCCTTGCATTCTCACCACCCATTTTTGGGGTGAGAAGGAAGCATACCTCATGAGTCTTATCAAAGATGGTATTCACCACTTTTTTGTCCATTTACGCCCATCCATGTTTGCGGTTGGGTTGTTAAACGTCTAAAGTGTGTACAAGTACATTTTCATATCTTTGATAGTCCTTTGATCTTGATTTCAAGATCATCTTCATAGTTAGGATTGGTTCATCATTTGATCCCCTTTGACGTGTTACCTTGTTCACATTTCCTCAACACAATTAAGATACTTACGTCATGTTTTTGTAAACATGATCTAAGTATCCACATTGTGGTGTTATGTTGCATGCACATTTTAGCACATCCTTAGTATACTTTGACTTGGTTTAAATTCAAACATTGCTCCAAATCTTGATGGGTGTCACTTACTTTATTTTGTGTCGTTTTAATACCAATTTGACACTAATATCTCACTTCTCCTGTGAAGCTTGATAGACGTGTCCAATTGGTGTGGTTACGTAGCTTATATTTGTAATCCTCTCCCTTTGACATTTAGGCCTTGCTTGTCTCTAAACTGGTCGTAGTATCCTTTAAGTGGGAATCATATTTACCCTTTGTTAATATTTATGCCTTGTTCATTTGAGCTTGACGTAAGTATTGACATTGTGTTGATCATCTTTGCATCGAACTATCATTTTGCACACACATTTTACATAGGGAGTATTTCCTTATTGATTGGCTTTGTGTTTCACACTTGCATGATTGTTCCTTGTGATTATTCATCTGAAAAAACTTGTTTTCTAGGACAATCCTTTTGATCTCATCGAGATTACATCATCATGATGTCTATTTTCCTTAGACCTTCTTCAGAAAATCACGCACGCATCTCCATATTTATGAAATGTCTAGTTGGTTTTGTCATTATGCTTCCCTGAATCGACATGGAACTTTCTTCACTTTGAAGGAATTTGATCACACTAGCTAAGTCTAGGCATTTGTACCTAAAATGATGCCAACAATGACTGATTATCGTGTGGTTTCTCACACTTACAAAAATATGGAACCTAGGTTTAGGAATTCAAATCAAAATATTCCCATTATGACTAAGCCTCGTTTGGTTCTTCATGCTAGAGGGCCCATTGGGTACCCTGTTCCCCACCTTCAGCTCATAGTCGGTGGTATGGTTTGGATGCTTCTGATCCAAATTATTATTTGGGTTCCCCCACTCTTCTTCTGATTCAGATCCAAACTACCATTTGGATTCCCACTCTTCTTCTGAAGATTCGGATCCCAACTATTGTTTGGATACCCCTAGATCAAATCTTGAATCACGGTCCTCCCTTCCTTCGTAGGACCTTTATTCCAAATCACCTCAATGATGTCTTCCTCCTTTGAAGACTTGTGTGACTCCAAGTTCCATCGATCGAACATCTAATTGGTTCTTGAGTCATGGTCCTCCCTTTCTTCATAGGACCTCCTTCATCAGTCATCTCGATGACCTCTTCCTCCATCAAAGAGTTCCATGACTCGGATTCCCTCTAGTCAATCATCAATTTGACTCCTACATCATAACTTAATGGATGGCTATGTGATCCTACTTTCCAACCTACATTATGTCATCTTCTAGAAAAATGATCTAGGTCCAGATCAAATCATCCATTCATGAGATGCCCTGCCTCCAAGCCTACTTCCTCTCTTGAGTCATCTTCTACTATCAAACCAAATTCAATCCCTCTTCGGCCCTTGATCCTTTCAACCATATCATACCATTTCCTCATCCATCTTCTAAAGATCAATGTCTATGACCATGTCAAACCATTAGAAAGAAGCCATGTGCTAAGATATCTTTTCAAAGCACTATCAAAACTCTTCATGGGAGTGATAAGGTCAAGCCTTCCCCTCATCTACATCATCGAACATCTTCATCTTCTTCTATCAATCAATCTTCCCCACTTATGGACCCATTTCTTCTAGTCAACCTCCATGGTCGAAGAACAACAACCTCTACTGATTGATTTCTCTCAGAATGAAGGAACAATTAGACTACATGATGATATCCCTTTAGAGGATTGCAAACAAGGATTCTTTTCTAGAACTCGATACGCTTGTGTATGGGGAGGAAGAAGTTGATTCCTTTTATCAGAATGTAGAGGAAATCCTAAGGTCATGGAACTTGATTCTTCTTTTGCATTCCATCTTCACCTTCTTGAGCATGATGAGATGTCGGGGTCTAGCATTGATCCATGGCCTATCTTCTCATTACCAAATCATTCCTTATCTATCATCATTCCTCAATCAAAAATCTCACCTTGGGTCACCTGTTGAGTAGCCCATCATCTTCTTCTATAATGAGCCACCCCGGGTAGCCCTCCATTTTCTACTTGTGGTTCAGCTCTTGGTAGCCCATTACCTTCTATTCTTGGGCCACGTCCTAGTATCCCTTTCCTCTTCTATCTATGGGACCCCTCCCAGTAGTCCCTCCTCATCTATACTTGGGCCACACCCTAGCAGCCCTTCATCATCTTCTTCTATTCTTGGGCCATGTCCTCGTAGCCCAACTTCTTCCATCTTAGGGCCATATTCTAGCAGCCCTTCATCATCTTCTATCAGTGGCTCACCTCCTGGTAGCCCATCCTCTTCAATTCTTGGACCGTATCCTTTTCATCCATCACACCTTTCTTCTATCAATGGTTGTGGAAAGCCCATATCATTTTCTCATTAGTTCTATCATCAATCATAAACATTCACTTTCTTCTCCTTCTCGAGATCAGACAAGTCACACGTTAGCTTATAAGAAACCCAAACAGTTTCTTAATCAAGCTCAAGTCAAAACTTCCAAGAGCTCCAAAGTTCCCTAACAATTCAAATGATCTTAAGGTTAAAAATCAAGCGCGATTCAAGAATGCACACCAATGCAACCATCAAGTATGGCAAAGTGCATAAACCTATGAATAGGAACTCAAGCTCCCACATGAACAATCCTTGTTTCAGGATAAATCACGAGTCATTTGTTGAGTATGAGCTCACCTCGATCATTGAGATGGGGATAACATGACTCTTGATAAAAAAACACACCTAGTCTCCCTTATTAAGGAAGTCGCAAACATTGTTGTTGGATCTTACCATGTAGAGTGACTCTGTTGTTCCCACCTTTCCAAAAACTATCAAAAATCTAAAAATCAAATCAATTCAAAAAATACAAAAAAATTGAGAAAACATAACAAAATCAAAGGTACAAAGATCAAACATTGCAATCAGGTATTGCGTACACATGGATGTTTCTTTCTTCCCTTCCCTTATTATTCTTCGCAAGTCTTCCTACCATTTTCATCCCTTCGGTGATATTTTGGTTAGCCTATTCACACACATTTTGTGACATTTATCTCTATGGTATCTATTTGACCTTGGTCTTTCATCACCTTGGTAAATTAAAGAATGACTGACCTCTTAGAGATCCTATCACATTCAACATCTAATAAACTTGTTGTGAAGAACTTTTGGACATATTTTTTGACACTAGCCAATGTCATCATCACAATCACTTCCACCTCCTTTCATCAAGCCATTAGTGGTTCTTAACCCCTTGTCAAACAAAGAGAGCTGAAATAAGTTTTTGAAAAAAAAAAATCAAAAAAAAAAAAATCAAAAATAAAAGCTAAAAGAAAAAGCAAATTGATATATAACTCTCTCTTGGGTATTTCAATAATCTCTATCGGGGCTATGGACACTGACTGGTAATAGAGAAATGTTGCGATTAGAATCAAATACATCTCCATCGGGGCTATGGACACTGGATGGTAAGTGGAGCAATGTACGGCTCTCCTTCCACCCTCCATTCACAAATCACCTATCAAAATCAATCATTCCTACACATTGGCTAGTGTCTTCACTTTTCTATCTATTAAATCTTCCCTTCAAGAGGTAATTAATTTCCATATGCACACACTGGATCTCTATGAAAAGTAGGATTAGTATGTTACCAAGTGTCTTTTTTTGGACCTTGTTCAAACTCTTGCTTTAGTCATATCTTGTCTCATGATTTGTGCCTTTGGCTAATCACTTTTCATCGTGAGGCTTATAAAGCTACATTCATATCATTCACATCATTCTTCTACTTGTTTAGAACATCCATGTGTATGGTATTTCCTTTTTCCATTGTTTTTGGACACCTTTGTCCCCTTTCATAAAAACAATCTTCTCCTTCCTTTCTATCATGTGCTTTTAGGCAACTTACTTTGGGGCATCCTTGCTCCTTCCCAACACTTCATTGGTTTACGTTCATCATCATGTTGAACATATCCATAATGGCCTTTGGTCTTCATCATCATCATGTGTGAAGATTTTTCCTTTGAATACTCCCACCTAATCTTTGGGGCATTTTGCATCTTCACCTTTCTCACACACACGTGGCCTTTTTCCCTTGTACATCCCATCTATCACTAGGGGCATCCACATTTCCTTGTCTTCCTATACATAGCTTTAGAAAACTTTCAAAATAAAAAAAACATTCAAATATGTTTCAAAAAAAAATCAAAAACAATATAAATCATCCTACAAAATTTCACTCTTTGGTTCTCACTTTCATGTGTGTGACTCGTGGATCATCTTGATCTACCTCCATCAACCAAAGCTAGGTTGCTTACTTTCATGTCCGTACTGGGGGCAATGAGTTTCCTAGTACTTGTTTCAGTAGTGCACATTGCTTTTTCATCGGACCCAAGTGTCCTCCATTATTCCCCTCACATGTATCCTTTGCTTGGGGCACCATCATTAACCCTTGTCATTAATTGAATAGGTTGGAACTGAAGCTCGATAACAAAAACATTACATTATGTTTCTCTGTTAGTTTAGCTTGTTTACTTTCTCGTATTGCATTGCATTTTGTATGTTGCATGGAGTTAGGCATCTTTTACTTTCTCGTATTGCATTGCATTTTGTATGTTGCATGGAGTTGGTGTTTTTAGCAATGGACATTTGTTCGTATATGGATTTTCATGTCATACTACACTTTTGTTCATTCTTTTTAATAAGGACCGATGATGAAGATCATTAGCAATATGATGAAAAATAAAGTTGTTTAAAAGGCACTGGATGGATGTTAGCTCATTCCCCCTTCCTCATACTCCTTTTCTTCTATATCCCCTTTTCTTCTTCTTCACACTATTCTTTCTTTTGTTCTCTTTCTGTCATCTTTTTGATCGTCGATCAAGTTCTTCCATCACCCCATCGACAATCGAGGGGGCATCCTTCATTCTACTCATTTTTCTTCTATCCCTTCAAAATTTTCTACTTGTTTATGCTTGTCTACTTTCTTTGAAGTGACGTCACTTACGCCACCCCAAAGAGGGGAAAATGTAGACACCTAAAATATGCTTACACTTAGCATTTCCTCAATTCAATCAATTAATGACACTTCGTTAATTTCCCACTCTTCGCTCCATTCTCGGATGCCCATTTGTGACACCTCTTTGGTCATATTCCTCCTATAATCATCTAATTGGGCTAATATCTCTCTTATTAGCTAAACATTCCTCCTTTTGACCATTCAGAACCTCCCTAGTTCTCTCTAGATCACTTCTATTGGCTTCCTAGGCTATCTATCAGTCACAATTGATTAACCAGACCCCTCCCAACTCTCAATGAGTCTCTAATCACTTGTTAATCAAGTTTAACTAGCCTAAACCCTAATCCTAGCTTAACTAGTCTAAAGCATGTTTACTTAGCTCTAATCCTAAAGTGATTTTTAGACTTTAGTCCCACATGCACCCAAAGTTCAAACTCTTCCATTTGGAAAACTATAAATACAAGGCTAAGCCTACCCATTCAAAGACACAACTTTACATAACACAAAACCAAAACAAGCCTAAGAAAGCTTTGAGATCTCATTTGTATTAGCTTTAAGCTAATTAGACATTTGATCTTAAAGCTTACCTCCTCCATTGACCTTGAGCTAACACCTCCATTTGCATCCTTAAACCAAGTTTTGAGTAATATGGAGAGAACCATTGGCCTTGAAGCCATTAATGGTGAGACTCCATTCTTGAAAGCTTGAAAACCATAAACAACTAATCACCCCTTTGATTGCTAAGTTGATCTTCTTAGGTTTAATGTTTAATTAGTAATCTAAAGAGTAGAGAGTAGTATATATGCTAGGTTTTGATGTTTTTGTCAAAGTTATGATGCATGTATAGGATTAACTCTTGTTTAGCTCTTATCTCATGGTGCATGGTTGAGTTAGTTAAGATTTGAGGTTCATTTTACAATTACAACAAGGTGCATCTAATTCTTCTCACACCAAAAATTTGATGCATTGCTTTCAAAATCCACTCACACCTAAAGTGGTTTTATTGCTCATAATATTCCTATCTATGTTGGTAATGGGGATACCACTCGAGCATCTTCACTCATTTCATGTGGCTTGCTTTGATTATGATTCTAATGACATCTTTCTCACCAAGTTTTTCCTTGAAGCCTTTAGGAATTCACAAACAGTATGGTTGTATGCTCTCCCTCTCATTTTGTGTGCTCGTTTACTACTTTGGAAAATCTATTTTTGGCAAAATTTTCTATCAACATTGTGTAAAAATATCTTATGCACAATTGACTAAATTACAACAAGGGTCCAATAAACCTATCAATGATTATGTGTTGTGCTACAAGACTATGCTCACCAAAATGAACAATGTTTTAGCTAATAGTGAGTTGCAAGACTTATTTACATAGAGTTTGATTTCTCCTTTGCAAGACTTGATCATTTTTGACAAGTTTCAATATTTTGACCATCTATGTCACACTTTGAAAGAGCGCGAAGCTAAGTTGTTACATATGAACAAACTCAAGTATGTTGTTAATGCTCCTCCACATCTAATGCCAAGTTTTCAAGTAAACTAACATTCAAAGATAAGATTATTGATACTAATATTGCTTCTAATGATGCTACCAATGTTATTTCTTAACCTATTAAGTTGCAACTTCAGTCCACACACGACACCCGCACGATACCCGCTTACTCATTTACCAATCCCTCCTCACATTGTATTGAAATAATTACTTGAATGCAATCTCATATCTCTCCCTCCACCATTTGAGGTTGATATGAGTAAGCCTCAAAGTAAGCATTTCAATTCCAAAGCCTACTATGCTTATTATTGATGTATCATTCTCCCCATTGATAAATGTCTAAAGCTTTGTCACATTATCCAAGATCTTATTGATTATAAAGCTATTGAATGGGATGAGCCCATTAAATCTTCTAAACCAATCTTAACGATAAATGATAAGTTAAAAATATTCAATGATCCACTTCATAAGCATGACACTCGATAATTCTAATTTGTAAGTGCATAACACTTATTGTGTAGTACCTCCACCGTCCTCTTGTGATCACCTTTGTATTCATTGATTGGTATTGTCACACACACACACCGTCTTACACCACTTATTACTTTTGATGACTTTCATATAATTGAAACTTTTGTTTCAAATGCACTATACATCCATGTATATATTAATATGGTACCTATATATGGTGTTTTCATCAATCCACATAATATGGATAATGTCTGCTCTCTCATGCTACTTCAATCTCTTTGAATTTTCACATAGAATCTTGCACTTGATACTAATCCCCCTATCAATACATCACTTTACCTATCATTTTATATGATATCACTACATCAATTTTATTTTTGGTTGCTTTTAATCTTAGTTCTAATGCCTTCTAGTTAGGTCTCCCTTGGTTACATACTTTTAGGGTTGTTCCCTCAATACTCCACATATGTGTTAAGTTCATTCCTAATCAACATGTTATCACAATTAGAGGTGTACCCCTTGAGGTTGTCCATCCTAGCCTTCCTAGTCCTAGTGCATATCTAAATAAGACTTTTGTTTCACACATTGTCTCTCACGGCTCTAACACTCCTAGGATCCTTCCTAGGCCCATACTCCATCCTATCCCTAGTCACTCTATTTCTCCTAGGTATTATAATATGCCTTTGGTTACACACTAGCCCCACACACTACTTTCACCATCCTTGTTACCTTAGGATTTTACCTTGGTCCTTTGGTGCACATACTACCTAGAAGACTTATCAATGGTGTCCAGTACTTGAAACAATCGTTCTTCTATTCAACCATACCAATGTCATTCTTTAAATGTTACTTCTACACCCAATTTTTCTCCTAGGCATTATTTAGTACATATTGCTGCTATGGTACCATTGACATTTGGATCGCAATTGAGGCTTAAGTTCCCATCTTCCCATACACCTATTCAACCTCTTCAAGAGGTTCTCGTTGATAGTTTTACATAGTTATGCATTCAATAATACAAAAACATTGAAGTATTTACAAAAATATAAAACTAGGATGTTGAACATTCAAACATTGAGAGGGGAGGGGGTGAATCAATGCCCTCAAAAACTTGTAAATTTGTATTTAGCAATCAAGATCAAATTCAAAAATTCCATCTAATCATAGACTAATCAAGACATACTATCATGAGAGAAAAAAAAAACATAGAGACACTAGAATTTAGGTGGGAAACCCAATAAGGGAAAAAACCCACAAGGATTAAAAATATTGAGAACAAATGTTCTACACCAATTACAAGATCATGAAGCACCTACTTCATTTGAAGCACCCACTTCAATGACCAACTAAGAACCTACTTAATTGAATTTTCACAATTTATTAATGAAAGCACCAACTTTCATCTTGTTGAGCTCTGACCCCTGATTTCATCAGTTTATTTTGACCACCTTCTTCATAGTTTCTTACATCAACATTTGTGATCTTAGTTTCAATTCTTCTTCATCACTTATTCACCTATTTTGTGCACATACGCCTTGATCTCTTCGCAAACCAACCTCAAAACCAGAGAAGTCAAATTTATCTATCATTTTTATGTTCATACATATGAATTTTCATTTTCATAAAAACTCTTCTTTTAGATCTCTTACTACTTACAAAAGGTGATGATTTTTCTTCTAAACTTCCTCTATTTGTCTTTTAACACTTCCGACATATTCTAGTCCTATCTCTTGATTTGCAAGATTTTGGAATATGAGAGGGAGTATTTTGAGTTTCTGAAATCTGGATGAAACTCATAACAATCCATTCAGGACCTCTAAAATAAGTTTGTAACCATACACGCACCTTTTGACTCTTCATTCACCTAATAGATCTCTTGTCTTGTTCCTTCATCAAGAAAACTCTTGTCCTTTAGTACTTGATAACTTCGCTAATGAGATACACAATGATTTAATGTTACATACACCTTACAACAAACTTTTGAGTCTCATTTCAACTCTTACACTTCGCAAATCTTCTTATGCCTTTCATTTCACATAAGGAAGCATCTTCAATGTTTCAACTAATCATGAATTTTATTAGTTAGATAAAACTTCAAGAACATCTTCCAAAGGGAATAAGGACTTTACATAACATCTCAGGAGCCTCTACATTCTTCACTTAGTCTTCAAACTTCACCATTCATCTCATATTCTCCATTTTGAGACACATAGACAAGATAGATGCAAAGATAGTTCACCACAGTTATGATCATGAAGAAAGCACGTGCATATGATTTCAACTCAGGCTTGTGATCAGAGCATAAAGATCGTAGGAAGTTCTCACCAAGAACTTGGAGATCAAAAGGAAGAAGTCTATGTCACTGTTGCTTCATGTTTTCAAGTTCACACTCATGATCTACACTTTCTCGGTCAATCGAGCACATGTCATTTCACCAAGGAAATGCTATTAGCATATTCACAACATGAACATGATGTCAAAGGAACATGTCACCATTTTCTATACTTCAAGGGATCAAACTATCACAGTACACTTCCTTGTGCAAGCTCTAAAATGGACATTGACAGTCATAGTGAGACTTGAAACAGTTGACACAATCCTACTAAAGAATGAAGCACTCACACTCCACTATTTTCATAGCATGAAGATGATTATTTGGGGGCACATGATCACTTAATATGCTTAAGAACTCAAGTCACCAAGAAACTTCTTCAAATCATAAGCTCTAAGACAGTACACACACTATTTTCTCAACTCAAACTACAATCATGAGAGATTTGAAGAATTTAATAGTCATTTTGGTCTATCCCGACTATATATATATATATCCTTCTAAAGCCACATGAAATTTTTTTCAACTTCTTAGGACCATTTCTTTGTCAAGGAGCATGTATGTAGGATCAAACAATCTTATTTTTCTCAAAACTATGCAAAAGGAGGGTTTTGTCACACCAAACCCTAGCATGAGGTTTGAATGCTCAAAACATCTTTCTATTCTTTCTTATGTAATTGTGATTGAATGACAACCTCCCTAGAAGTTTACAAAGTATTATCAATCACTTGAATGCATGATTTATCAAGATAGAGGTGTCAATTCAACTCAAGTTATCAACCTTCTTGAGCATACCACTGTGACAGTTGGAAAACCATAAGGTTTAGACCTCAACACTTTTGCTAGAAGCATAATTTTGACTCCATTAGGTCATTTCGGACCTATATCATATTTTTATAACCTTGTTATGCTCCAATATTAGATCTACACATGAATGCTTCCTCGTAACACCATGATTGTTCCTAGAATGCACAATTCTCTAGCGATAGACAAGAGAAATGCACCTTAACTTAGGTTTAATTCACACACCTTACCCAAAACACTTCGTGATCATTTGAAGATCATTATAGGCTACCTATACTACTGATATTCTCTTCGTGGAACACCCAAAATACCCATGTACTTGCAAGTTTTGTCAAAACTATGATTTTGAGCCTTCATGTACGAGTCCTACATGTACATGCATAATTGATTTTTATGAATCCTGGGGAGTCCTTTATAAGTCTAACACATAAAACTAGCTTTTCCAATACATTTTGTGTTCAAAATTTGCATATTTCTTCTATCACTCAAGGAGGGAGTCATGGAGGCCTTCAAACCAGCTTAGAAAAATGGTTAGAAATTTTTAAACACATAACCAATTGATCTCAAACCTTTTACATTTTATTTTTATCCAAATTCCTTGCAAAAATTCTTTTATGATTTATCTGAAGAAGCCCTGTCAATTTAGCACAACTACTAAGAAGTTGAGGTGCTTATTTTGGCCTTCTCAAAAACCTGGTCTTGGAAAAATTGGCTCTATAACCTCAATTTTCACTTTTACTCCTAAATTTTTGCTCACACCATCAAGACTCACTCCTATACCATCTCCCATGGTTGATTTGTCATGATGCCTTTTGAATTTTCTTGAACCATCTCATTTTCCTATGAGTACTAGGCATGTTCTCACCCTTCATTTACACTAGGTCTCCTTCAAACATCACCCCGAAATCTGAATTTTGTACCTTTATATGCCTTGTACAAAGCTTCTCCATCCTTCACAAGCTTGGAACAACCATCTCATACCTGCAAAACATCATATACCATGGCCAACTAGAAATAAACCTTTACACTGGACCTAGTTTGGCTTGTTTTCACTTTGAACACAAAAATATGACTTGGAGAGCACTAAGAGACAACCCTCACACCTTTGAAACACCTTTATGGATACTTTGGACACATTTTTCCTTCATACCAAGCACCAAGAATTTTTACAAGCTCACTTCTACATTTGGACTTTGAGACACACCTAAGCAATGCATCAACACACTTCTAAGCCAAACACTATTTGACCCTTGGAGACACTTAAAGAGAAATGAGACATGTATTTCAAACTTTAAGAACATGATTAGGAGATGATATAGACACAAGGATAACTCAATACCACCATACACCATGATGAATCCATGCTAGGACCTTGAATCACACCTTGACACATTACAATGCAAGACACAATGGACACTATAACATAAGACCTCATGAAGAGTGACATACCTGCTCAAGCCCATGCTCAAGCCTGTTTGACATCAATGAAAACTTTTTCAACACAATACCTATGCATTTTACTTGAGTTGTTAACACCTTACATTATACATGTTGTGTATCACTTTAGTTTGATAAATAACATGTATTCTTCTTTACACACATGTGTTCACTTGGTATATTGAGTCGGATGCATGACACACAGAACTAATACATGCTTGTTGGAGCACTCATTACTCCTTACATTCTTCTCTTGGGGGAAATCCCTCCATCTCCTACAAGTGTTATTGTTCTATTATAGTTCCTTTCTACTTCCTCATTTATGATCAATTACATACATTGTGTACTTGTTATTTTTCATACTAACAGGAATAACATGTGTTTTTGTAGCATTGACATCTCTTGTTTCACATATTTCACCTATATTGACTACTATATCATGTTATCACATTTTAACACTCTTGTTTCATGCATACTTGTTTATGGGTGTATATTATTACTTGTTTGTTTTCATTGCTTATGCCATATGTGCCTTGATTGTCTTGTGACATCGTGGGTGTCCCATGTTTGTGGCATCATGCCTATATTGTTATTTATTGCACTGCTCTTGTTTGTAGGCTTGTATGCCTTGATTTTCTTGGGAAACCATGGGTGCCCCATGTCATTAGATTTACGCCTTATGTGTGACCTTTGTTTGTATAGTTCTTACATTTGACTACATTATTATTGTATTTATATGTATTTAGACTACTCTTGTTATTAGCTATATGGTTTATATCTATTATTTTTACGTATTTTTAGCGCATCATGGTTGTCACCATGAGTAATCCCCCTTCCTTTTACAAGTACATGTTATTCAAGGTGGCCACCTCTTCAACACTCTACACTCTACTAAAACCTCTCAAATATCTCCTTCATTAGAAAAAATCTATTTCTTTTGAGCCACATGGTCAACATGATTTTCATGCGTGCCTTAAAAGAGGGGGCATCCATCCACGTTCATTAAATAATGGGGACTGATCATCCCCAATCATTCGATAAGATAAATAAATAAAATCTCCAAGCACAAGAAAAATACAATATTCTCTCCTTCCGCAAAGTAAACAAGTGTATTCCTTCTTTGTTTACATCCTTTCATTTCACTTTTATACAAATGGAAATGTTTCACATTACAAGTTTGGTTAGGATTTTAAATCTAGTCATGGTAGACTTGTCTTGTTTTGGGATGACATGTCTTCCAACTTTGCCTTCAAATTAATATATTTTGTTGGGTATTTTACTTCATTTGGGTTGGATTGCAATAATTTTTTCACCCTTTTTGGGTTTGATCATTGGTTTACAACTATAATCAAACTATGAATGAAATAAATGTTATAGGGGTTATTCGATTAATTAACTTCCAACATTAACCATTCAATATCAAAATAACACATTAATACTTGTAACAAATGTACACAATACAATACAAGTTCACAAACACAAATGATTGATTTTACTTAGTTGATTACAGAGGATTATGGGCTGATCTAGATGATTTGGATCTTTCATGCAACATAGATTTCTAGACCCGATAGTGCTTCGGAAATGAGACTATGAGTTGAGGATCTTCCTGGGGGTAGGATCATACTATAGGGGTAGGAATGAATGTACATTCTTGACCTATTTGTATAGTTTTACACTTGCTCAAAACTTTAGTCTTTAACCTTTTGGGTTTGTCGTTGTTTTTCACTCACTCGATTACATTGCATGGGTCTCTCGAATACCCCGCTCAATTCTTCAAAACCATAACCATGGATGAAGTCCTGCAAAATAAACATTAGTTGGGTCATGGGCATGCTTATGCACCACCGACATCGACACTAATCCGAAGAGGCCTCAAACCACATGTCATTCTCCACCTAACATGTGATATATGGTTGTAATGCAATCAAATTTGTCATTTTAAAAGAAGTCCCATTATCTCGAGATAATGATTTGCAGACACCGTATCTCGTAAATGATTTGGTTCAAAATAAACTTGGAGATTACTGAGTAACCCAAGATCACGGTAGTAAGAGGCATAGCCTCTACCCACTAGTAAAATATTCAAAGTGGCCGTGATTATGAAGTTATGGCTGTTTGTAGACGAGGGAGAGAATTTCCTATCAAATCGAGGCCCCACGTAGAAAAGGGCCATGGAGTAGCGATTGGTTATAGAGATTGTGCCGCATATGGATCTCATGAGAGAATTCTTGGCACTTATGACACCTTAAAGACAAACTCTCTTTGCGTCGTGTTCTAGAGTAGGCCAGAAGTAGCCCATTCGATGTATTTTACGAGCGGTGGCATGGCCACCAAAGTGTCCTCCACACATTCCACTGTGAGATTCGTGGAGAATCTTCTTGGATTCTTCTGTGTCGACACATCTTAGAAGCATTCCATCGAATGCTTTTCGATAGAGCACTTGCTCTATAATGACGTATTTAGCTACGATAATGCGTAACCGCCTTCTTTGTTGCGGTGTAGTGCCTTCCGGATACGTATGATCCATGATATAATTAATAATATCAGCATACCAAGGACACTCAGAGATGGGAGGTCTGGTTTCGATGTAGTATACGCATTCATCAGGAAAGTCTAGATCTACTAGATTGCCTCCGTCTAGTGGGTTATCAGCTAACCAATCTGCGATGATTTGTCCTTTAACGGAATTTTGATTTACAAATGTTAGTTCGAACTCCCCCATTAAGGTTATAAAGCGTCCAACCTTTTTAGACAAGGACCCTTGCGTGAGGAAAGTTTGTAAATGCTCTGTCTTTACAATGACCTTTGTTTCTTGATTTAGCATGTAATGTCTTAAGCATTTGGTTGCAAAGATTATGGCAAGGCATTCTCATTCTGCTTGTGTATAACGTGTTTCATAGTCGAGCAACATTCACTAATGAAATAGATCACATGTTCTCTCTTGTCATCATCTTCTTGAGCCAACATACAGGCTAGCGAGACATTGGTAGCTCACGAATATAAAATTAACGGGTGGTCTGGCTTAGGTGGCATTAGCGTAGGTGGTGATAACAAGAAACACTTAACTACGTCGAAAGCTTCATTGTAATCTTGGTCTAATCAATACTATAATCTTTTTTAGTAAATTATTGATTGGATGAATGGCGAAACTTAAGTCTGGGATGAATCTCCGGATTGCACCAAGCTTTCCGAGAAATGACCTGATTCCAGATTCATCGAAGGTGGGACCATTTCGAGAACAACCTTAATTTTGGTCGTGACGATATAATGTAACCTAGGAACTTTCCTCTTGTTATACCAAAGACACATTTTTCTAGATTTAGCGTGACTCCATACTCTATTAGATGTGAAAGAATGACGTGAAGCACTTCTGGATGGTCACAATGCTTCTTGGCCTTGGCCAACAAGTCATCTACGTAGGATTCCACAATTTTATGAATAAGGTCATGAAATATATACGTCATAGCGTGCTGGTATGTAGCGCTAGCGTTCTTGAGACCGAATGGCATAACAACATAGCAATAGGTTCCCCAAGGAGTTATAAACGTGGTTTTAGCTTGATCTTGTTCGGATATTCTGATTTGATTGTATCCCAAGAATCCATCCATGAGAGATAAAAGCTCAAATCTAGTTGTTGCGTCAACAATGACGTCTATGGATGGTAATGGGAAGTCATCCTTAGGACATGCCTTGTTAATGTCTCAGAAGTCTATGCAGATGCGTATCTTCCCATTCTTTTTGAGAACGGGAATGATATTAGATACCCATTGAGAGTAATCGACTGGCTTGATGAATCCTACTTGGAGGAGTTTCATTACCTCCTCTTTCACCATGAGAGCTACCTTAGGTTTCATTGGTCTCAATTTTTGTTTAATCGGCTTTACATCTGATTTAGTGACAAGGTTATGTACCGCAATGTGTGGTGCAACCCTTGTCATTTCCTTATAATTAAATGCAAAAGCCTTCCGATGTTCTTTGAGGATTTGAGTGTGTATTTCTACTTCCGATGGAGTTAACAAGGATCCTAACTTCAATATCCTTGGTTCATCCTCTGTTCCGATGTTAATATCTATTGTTTCTTCGATTAGAGAAGCGTTACCTTCTTCAAACTCAGGCGGGGCTGGAGGTAGTTTTAGATCATCTCCATTCTTGACTGTGTATATGCTAAGTTCCTTTTGTGGGGGAAGCTCTGTCATGGGATTTCCGAAGTAGGAAGATGAATGCGGGATTAAGGATAAATCTACTACGTGATGGGTGAGATGTAACGCTGCATAGGCGTTTAAGTAATCCAGAGTGGTTGTATCACTATCAATGTGGTCTAGGATAGTAGATTTGTTCTCATTTCTGTTTGTTAAAAGAGGATTCGACATTGTTTTTACTAATGGTTCGTACGAAGGGATACCATGAAACGGGTATCTTCCAACTCACTGTTTGGAGTGAAGCGTGACGCCGAGGTCGCTATTGAATTGGCGAGAATATTTTTCTCTCGCGGGATTGCTTCAATTGATATGAAGTCAAACTCCTTGCTTAAATTCAATACAACTGTTTTGTAGAGCTGTAAGTGCTCAGCTCTGGTTTCATACATCTCAGAGACTTGGTTTGCTACCAATTGTGAGTCTCCTAACACCCTGATATTATTGACACCGATCCTCTTAGCTAGGATGAGGCCAAGGAGGAGGGCTTCGTACTCAGCGCCATTGTTTGTACATTCAAAATTTAGTTTAAAGGCAAATGGTAGGACTTTTCCCTCGGGAGAAGTAAAGATTACACCTGCCCTAGCTCCGTAACAACATCTAGCTCCATCGAAATGGAGAGTCCAATACTTAGCTGGGAATATGGGTGTTGGGATATTTGTTGTGTTAACATCTTCTACCTCTACCATGCAGAGATCTACTGCTGGAAGAGAACCAACACCTAGGGTGTATCCCATGCCTACATAATCAAATGGTAGGAACATTGGTAGATCCTGTTCTAGCATTTCAACAATTTTTGCAGTAGTTCCTAATGATACTGTTTCTACAATCTTAACCTCATCTTTGAGGGCTAGGATCGTCTTGGCTAGGCTCATAGTTTCAAGATCTGTCGTAGGTACCAACTTTTCTTCCGGTTTCGCGTTGGTAGGTTTATTAAGTTGGTTTGTTGGGAGTTCAAATTCCAAGTGCACGCCTGGTCTTTTCTTTAGGTCAGCTAGGTGTACATCGAATGGTTTTGGATCACCTTTGGCTATGAACACCTTTCCTAAATGCAAGAATATTACTTCTTGAAATAACGTAGAAGGGATTGCCTTCATACGGTGTATCCATGGTCGGCCAAGGATCATATTATAGTTGGTTTCCCGATCTATAATATAAAACTCAGTCAGGATTGTTTTGGGTCCTAAGGTGACCGGTAGTATTATAGTTCCAACTAAGGTGGCTTTAAGGCTATCATAGCCTCTTAGCGTATTTTGAGTTGTGGAACAATTCATTTCTCCATACCCTAGCTTTTGAAGGAAAGAGAAGGGGACTATGTTAATTTCTGCCCCATCGTCAACCATCGCGCGTTTCACATAATTGTTATAAACCCATACTTGCAAATGTAAGGTTGGATCACCTCGGCGTGCAATCTCAGCGTCTGTTGGCATTTTGTTTATTTTGAATATGAATTCGATATCCCTATCCGGCTGCCCTAGAGGGTGGATATCAAATTCTATATGGTTTACCTGTGTTTCGGGAGGTGGGGTGATGTTAATTAGATGGCCTAAACCTAATGCCTCTAAAAAGTAGCCCTGCAAGGCGGGGAGAATTCTTTAGTAAGTCCAAAAAAGAAATGTGCGAGAAGGTTTTTGTTAGATCACTAATTAAATCGTAGGCACCTATGGGTCTTACTAACATTTGTTGGATGTTATCTGTCTCCGGTAGGTAACTTGGATTTGGCTGAGAGGAATACTCTCGTGTCCTTGTTATAGCTTCCATGGGTAGTTCGGCGTCTAACTCAACTAAGCCGACTATCTTAGGTCGTGGCTGACTTCCTAATTGTGGCGCAACTAATGGATTTAATGAAGTCGAGGCTTCATGATCGTGGTTTCCTGTCATTACACCCTTGTTTGTCCCATTTGAATTTAACTTGTTGTTATTGTGATTTGGGAGCGGATCATTGAAGATCTTGAGGGGCGCATTTTGTGGGGAAACTGCCCCTGTAAAAGTATTTGGTCGTTGGTGACGTAGGATCTGCCAAGAACATATCTATGAAAAGTTGTCTTTGTTCCTCTAGCAAACGTTGCATGAACTTATTGTAGTCACGACACGTTCTAGTGTCATGGCCTCGGATTTTGTGAAAACCACAATACGAGTTAGGATTGTAATTCCTAGTTTGTTGACTTGGTGTATATTGTGGCCCAAAACTCTAATCAAACCGTTGCCTATTAGGATTAAAGTTTTGCATTTTTTGTTTTTGGTTTTGGCTTTGGTTTTGATATCCAGTTGAGTTTTGGCTTGGACCCTGTGTAGGGTTTCACCGTTGTTGTTGTTGTTGTGGATGATTAAAATCCACTGTATTGATTGTTGGGGTAAAGTTGTTGTTTCATTGGTTGTTTGTTAGCGGTGGAGTATTCATAACATTTACCCTTTTGGCCTGATCAGTTACTCCATCTGTTGTCACTCTGCGATTTCTATTAAGGATTTTAGGTCCTTGATTGACGCTTGTGGTAGTAGGATAAGCCGTAGCATTCTGGTTGGAGGTGATTAACCTCCCGTTTGTTCCATATGTCTTACGACCGCTATCTATTGCCGCTTGATCTATTCGGAGAGCGCTCTCAAGTACTTCATCGTAAGTCCTTAGTGGGAACTTTTGGACTTCTTCCTTCACTTCTCTGCTGAGAGAATGAAGGAATAAATCACATAGTTCCATTTGGTCCATATTTGGAGCACTGGCTGAAGAATAAAGAACTGTACGCCACCTCTGGATGAAATGAGCAACAGATTCATTGTGTTCCTACTTAATGTGCAAGAATTCCCTGATTCCTGTTCTTAATAGTTTGTTCATGTCAAATGCCTTGATGAACTCTGAAACGAGTTGTTTAAATGAATGGATAGAAGCCTCGTGTATCATATAGTACCAATCGAGAGTGATACCTTCCAAGGTTTTGGGAAACATTTTAGAACAACCCCATCCCAAGGGAGTAGTTCTCGAATGGCTGTGGCGTAAGCCTTGATATGTGCATTCGGATCTCCCTCACCTTTGTATTTGGGTAAATCAGGAAGAGGTCTTGGAAGCATGACGCTTCGTATGGTGAAATCTAAGGGCTCCTTCAAGTATTCTGAATATGTCCCTATTGCGTAGGTTTCGACCATCGATGGTGCCTGCTAAGGGGGCGGCGGTGGAATATGTTGTTGATATGGCACAGCGTATGCATTGGCAGGAGCATAAGGTAGCCCCTGTGTTTGAGCAAACATGTCGGGAGAGGAGAACATGTCCCCTTGTGGTGATTTGGAGTATATGTTTAAGTATGAAGGGGTATTGTCTAGGAATGGATTATTCTGTACTAGACTGGGAGGTATCGGAGCGGTGTTAGAAATGGCGGTTCTTGTTGGCGTTTGTTGTGAATACTGAGGAGTCATGCCTAACGTGCCTATTCCTGTGAGGAGGTCTACTTGGCTAGGATGGTGTGGAGGATTAGAATTTTCTGCTTGCATGAATTGAGAATGGTGATTTGCTTGAGCAAGTTCTAACCCCCTCACTTTTTCTACTAACGTTGAAATGACTTCATTTGGTGAAGTCACGGTATTTTGCCTTAGTGGTGTTTGTTGTATATCCTGGTGTTGTATAGGCATGTGATATCCCGCTATGAACTGATCATTGTCCTGCCAAGTTTCCCGAGGGCATTTCTTATATGACGTGGCATGGAGGTATTTTCTTGAAAAGAGACCTCGGGTTGTGTGTGTAAACCTCCTATAGGTGGGTACATACTTCGAGAATGTTGTTCATTCTTGGCATAACATACCGAATGTTCATCATCTAAAATCAGGTATGGGTCAGTTTGTCTACTAATTTGTGGTCTAAGCAGTACCTGAGGAGATGAACCAGATTCTCCTGTGAACGTCATATTGTTCGAGCCTGAAGGCTCTGTGTGTTGTGTTTGAGCGAGCTGATCCAACTCCTCTGTTTGGAAAGATGAGCTATATCTGACCCTTGGAGATGGAGTTTGTGTTGACAATTGGTTAGTTGAGTAGTTGTCACCCCATACTGAGAGTGAGGGTGATGATTGTCTATTCAGTTGAGCGTAGTATGCTTCAAGACCTAGGAGAGGTCTACCATATGCATCGAATCCCGACATATTCGGGGGTATATGAATACCATGCAGAATAATGGGTAAGAGTGAAGGTGGAAGGAAGAAGTGAAAATAAAAGAGGAGGAACTGTTTAGTTCACGTCGGGTTCACCAATTTTGTATGATGGAAAAGTGACAAGCGAGCGTGGGAATCTACAAGTAACTCTTCCTCGCACCCGACCTCTCGAGGTCGTGCTGAGACAGCCGGTGGGGATGGATTATGCGTAGGGTATGGGTAAACTAGTTAGGCAATCTTATATCTTTGACATGCACTAATGGAATCTGCAAATCTAAGGCAAAGAAGGCCCTCCTAACCTAAACTGGCGTGATAGATCGGCGGTGAGGATGACTGCTCGAAGGCTCCAATCAATATCGAGCTCTAGCGTGATCCGATCTATAGGTTGTGGAATACGTGAAAAATGACTGGGATGGTTTCGTATATGTCTCCAAATAGAGTCATATGATGGACGATGGGTATAGCGGACTCTACGGGTGATTATCTGGCCTAGTCTAGAATTCCCTAGCTTTATTAGCTGCTACGTCTAACAAGGATAATTGTTCAATGATGATAGGTGGAAGTGGAGTAGATCTGAATACTAATGTGTGTAGGCCAGCATCTATGTCTGATTCACCTATGGATTCGTTGGGCTGTGGGATTTGTGGGTCACAACCATAGATTCGTGTTTGTTGTGGTCCTGCTATGGTCATGTGTGGAATCAGTCCCTAATCCCTAGTATCAATAATCGTATGCTTTCTCAGCCTCTATATTTAGAATTAACAGTTGTGCGATCTTTTCAGAGTATCTCACAGGCATTCGTGCAACCTAAATTCTTAAGCTGGTATCTATATCTGTGAGAGTGTCTCCTGTGTCTGGCTGTGGGACCAAAGGATCACAACCGAACGTTTTCTCTCTTTCAAGCCCTTCTACAGTCATGCGGATATATATCTAGGGTAATTTGTAGTTTGGTTGATTTGACCAAAATGTGTGCGCTTTGTCATCTTCTATGTTTAACCCGCTTAACTGGAGGTTGATCTGTTGTAAATTTGTCATTGTTTGGAAGACTTGGATCCTAAGATTCTGATCTATATCAGTTATTGCTATGACGAGATAGGGTGGGGCACGATTGGCTTGAATACGTATTCTCTGGGCTCTCTAGGTCCCGTGATTGTCATACAAAAGCAACAATGTAAATCTAATTGTAGCAAAGTAAAATTAACTATGTGAAGTGTATTTATAACATATATAACTTCTCTATTTTTGTATTTTTTTGATGAATTTATATGAATGAAATTGAAGGAGAAACTATTTTAATATATCTAGAATTTGACAACTAATCTAATAACGAATTTAAAACAAACAAAGCAACCGAGTATAGCTACTTGCCTGTGCAGTTGTAAATCTATTCTAAATAATGAAATAACTGATCTAATCTATTTGAAAGACTCTCGATCCTACCTCAGAAGTGAGGAATGAATCATAGTTTCTCAGAAACTATCAATCCCCATAGCTTCCCTGGCAATATCGAAAGTAAAATTGACTGAAATAAAGTGATTGGCTACTCTATTTGATATGCTTCTAACTAGAACTTTGAAAGCTAGAACTTGGATTTTGCATAACAATGGCGAATCCAATGGTGTGTGTGGTTTTGTCCCCTCAGTGTGATCTCCTCGTTCCTTCGTGCTCACGTGGATCTAGAAAAGTTTTTAATGCTAGCATCACCGAAGTATATATTGGAACAAAGGCAACTTAGGATACGATGAATACAATGCGAGTAGGAGAGAGATAGAGAAAAAGTACGAGCTTGGCTTATGCAATTTCTAGCGGGACTTATTGTGAGTCATGCAACATAAAATGTCCAGAACCTGAAACTATCTTGTTTGAAGAACAAAACCTGTAACTTTAATGGCTTCCTATTGAAATCAAACTATCCTATTCCAATTGATTTGGATGAAGTGATAACAACACTTTGCACAAGGTGGATATGTGGCTTCCTAACAACAAAACAACACTAACTAGGCATGCAATGAATGAAACTAAGAATTCTAAGCAAAATGAAAGACTAATCTATTGCAATGAGAAATTCAGAGGCAAATTTGAGGGGCCATTTGCTTGAGCACAAGCCAGCTATTTATAGAATTCCCATTTACCCAAAGGTGAAAACCAAATTGATCTCTTTAACCATAAACAATGCAAAAACACTATTCCAGGGAACCAGAATCATTAATGCAAGCCAAAGGCGGTGAAAAAAGCTAGTAAACATTGAAATTTACGTGAGTCGCTTAAAAAGAACATTCTGGAAAATGCATGAAGGACCGCCACCACCGAGCGGGCGGCGGTTACATAGACTGCCGCCCGCTCGGGCGGCGCGGTTTCGCCTTCAAGACCAAAACACAAAGAAAAGGAGGGGAGAAGAGAAAACAAAGCACGCAGGGGCTAAGCGGGGCATGTGGGATGTTAACGCATACTTAGAGAGCTTTTCCGGATCCCGAACACCTTGCGAGGAGACCTGTATCATCATTGGGGCACGTGTTACGTTGTCCCAACGGTGCAATACCCTACAATTTTGGGTACGTAAGTTACCTCATTAGGGATTTTTGTTGTCAAGACCCATATGACGCATATTTCTTAGTTTTTTTAGGGAAGTCTTCTATCTCTTGTAAGTGGATATTTTTCCCACTTAGTTTTCTTCCATTACTTAAGATCCTTATTATACATGGGTACCTCATTAGCGTACCTATTAGGACCCTTTTCTCTTTCTTCTTGCCATGCCTCATCGTAAAATTTGATGAAGGGGGTTGGTGTGAGGGATATTATTCACCTATAATAAATTTATTAGGTGAATTTCCCACACCCATGGTGATTCATCTCACTTAGGTGAGTCTTTAGGAGTTATATGATGTATGACATATTGTCATATGTGTCACGTGTATGTCTTATCTCATATGGGATTTACATTCCATTCATGTATTGTAACTCCCTCTCTTATTTTGGAGAAATGACAAGTCCAAGCATGGGAGTCACTGAGAGAACTCCTATATGTACTTCCTTTTTTATCTATGAGGATGAGTAGAGCCTTACTTTTTGCATGCATAATTTTTTAATGATTAATTGCTTGCTTATTGATTAGAGGACATTTTTGGGCATCAAATCTTCCCAAGTTATCCTTGAACCAAGACAAGATGGAAGATCACTCAGTTAGCTTTATAATGACTATTGAAACAGGAAGCGGAATTGTATTGCTCAAGTTTTCGTTAGTCAAAGTTTGGGTTAATTAGTCAATAGGGAAAATGCAAGTCTACAATACCATGGCTTGTGGTAGAAAGCCTATTTGCGTATTTCAAAGTTGGGACGAGGCAAAAATTGACTTGGATGTGTTGAGTTTAGTATGTGGTCTTCATCGAGTGTGTGTAAAAAGGGGGTTCAATAGTGGGGTCCACTTTTGTTTTAGAAGGGGACCCGACCACCGTGGTATTAGTGTAATTTTAATTATTCAATTACACTATAGTTTTTATCACATTATTTTTGTGTCCTATCGTGATGACACGTGGTAGGTGTAGAGGACATCAATTTGGTGATTCTGGAGAGGTCCACGTGGTGGGTCCTCAAGCCACCACGTGGCCTGCCACCACAACCTACTTAACTCACCAACCAACTTGGGTTCACAACGTACCACACAACTCAGAGACACTTCACCCCTCTCCAACACATGAGCACCACCATGTACCCTCCACGTGGATCTTACCTTAACACACAAACTTTGGCCCTACCAATTTTGGAATGGGGATAAACATTGGCCAACAAAAGCATCCTATGGCCATTTAAAATTATGCCATGCAATTTATTTTAAAACCACTTGCCCACATTACTTTGCTATATGTGGGATATTTGGATAAAGCATGTTTAAAAATAAACCAAGGCCCATGTGCTTCATCGGGATTAAACCTTCCACCTTTAGCCTAAAAAGGTAAGGCTCTAACCGATGCGCCATGGCCTTAGAAACACTTTAAAAGGAGGCTTGTGGTATTTATAAAGGGTCAATGAAGACTATATTATGTGTATATGGGCGGTTTGTAAGAATGGTGATTTAGGCCATTGTAGGGGCATTTTTAGCTTCCGAGAGGGTTTGGACTATTGTTCAAAACTCATAGACACCATATAGACTAAGTATTTTCTTGATTTGGTGTTATTTTGACGTCTTTTAAGCATTTGAAGGACGCTTTGGCGTAAAACACTAGGTAAGTGATCGTGTTATTGTTATATGAAGGTTAGGCGAAATTGCTTATTTTATTCAAAGTCTTCTGAGAGGTCCATGGGTAGATTTTTGAAAAGTCATTCGATTCATTATTGAATTGTATTTTTTTATTATACTTACAAATCAATTATTAATGGATCGATTGAATGAACCCGGAGACATAGCCAATTGGTGAACTGTAAACAATTTTTTTGATTGTGTTCGTATGCATGTTCGTATGATCATTTTTATTTAAACCGATTTTAATTAATTAGATGTGATTATAACATTTTCACAACAATTTTAATTGAATTATATGTGAAATTATAACATTTTTAGAATTCGGACGATTGTGCACTTTTAAATCAGATTTTGGATCAGTTTCTCAATTATTTTAAATCAAGAAATTGATATTTTATCAATATCCATTTTCAAAACTATTTGATAAAGAGGTGTGGCTATTATAGTTAATGGATCACTTATTATTTGTGCTTTCTCACATTTCCGTTTGAGTGTAACTACGTTGATGTGCACACATTTCATTGGTCCTCATGCTTTCACTCTCTCATAACCCACACATGATATACCATAAATGAGCAGAGATGTAAGAGACATGATAAATGCAAGAAAAGGGTCGATACAAGCCACAATAAATGGATTTATTGATAAAAACATTACATCATTAGAGATGGCATCAAGCACATTACATGTGACCAAATTAGAGGTCTATAACTCATGAAATCTCAGCCATCATTTTGACATGGTGACTTTACAATTGGGAGAGGATGCTTTACAAATGATATTGAGTTTCCCTTTATAGGGAGAGAAGAGAAAAGAGAGGGAGAAAATAAAATCGCGCCAAAGAATGAAGAGAGTCAATCACGCCGATGCCCATCAAGGACCAATCATGATTGGATGCTTACAGAAATGTATCGCCAATAGAGGTTACTTGAAAGGCACTCTATCATATCGTCTAAAAATGTGAAATTTGACGTGCAAGATTTAATGTTGGTGGTTGGGATTGGTTTTTGTTTTTGAACTAAATTAGGTGCATCTTCATCATACTTCACGAGTTTTAGATGATCCTTTATCTTCCTTATGTCTTTCTACATCATCTAATGTTTCTATTGTGATTTGCCGTCTTTTTTTTGATTTTATGGTCTTTCACGCCTTTAGTAGCTTCGAATGATACACAAAATTGTTTCCTTTCTTATCCTAATCCATGACCATACTTTTATTTTCCTTGACCTTTTCTTGCACTATGGGTATTCTTATTTAAAGATTGCTTTATTTTGTCTTTTGCCACCTTTTTTCAATGTCTAAATCCTTCGCATAAGCTTTTTTATTAGGTGGATTTTAACTTTGTTTGTTTTGAGATGACCACTCCTTTTCTCCGTGGGTTTCCTTTGATACGTGGATTTTTTTGTTCGTGGCTTTCTACATTGCACAAACCTTCTTTGTTCTATGGCTTTCTTTATTACGCATATTTTATTTGTTTTGATTTTCTATGTTCCACGGATTTTTTGGTTTTCCGTGGCTTTTGTGTTCCACATATTTCTTTTAATATGTTCCTTTGTTCCATGGCTTTTCTATTTCCATGGATTTGTTACCGTGTGGCCTTTCAACCTTGTGTGGCTTGTTTTGACATTTTATTCCCTCCACACTAATATTTTATGTACTTTATGGTGTTGATCATTGCTTAGCCTTTATTCCATGGCTTTTCTATGTTCCATGGATTTGTTTTACTTTGCTGTGTCTTTCAACCTTGTGTGGCTTGTTTCCATGACATTTTATTACCTCCGCACTAAAATTTTATGTAGTTTGTGGTGTCGCTCGTTGCTTAGCCTTTGTTCACTGTGGCGTGTGACTCTATGTGGTCCTTTTCCTTTATTGTGCGGACTTTACAAAAATCATGATAAACATGCTATATGAGATCCACATAACACTAAGTTCCTTCATTTTCGAGGATTTTTTCTTGAGTCCGCGTGATTCTATGACTCGAATGAAGTTGTCTAAATAACATGGGTGTTATTTTGGACAACGCATACCTCGTAATCATGAAAGTCCATGAGACCACATCTATTTAAGGCATTTTGGCAAACAATTCAAGTGCATTATATTGCCTCCACATTTTTCAACATGTTTACAAGGGTACATGCCAATTAAATTTTTAAAAATAGTTTGTCATTATGTTGATGGATGTATATGTGTTGTTTTAAATCTTCCCTTTTGGTACGGGATGAGAAGATAGCAAAAAGGTTTTGGGTGTGGCTTTAAACATACCAACTACATTTTCTTGGAAGGTTCCATGGCATTTTCAACAAAACTATATTATGCACATCCCAAAATCATTACAGTCCATGATATCACATTTCTTCCAAAAATTAGTTGAATAATTCACATGCCTTATGAATGTTTTCACATTTTGCATATATATCTCTAGCACACATGTAAATATAACATAACGAAATTCCCTTCTCCATTAGCATTGGCGGATGTTCACACCTTGTTTCAAATCTTGTTCACAAGAAGTGAGTATGCTAAAAAGGTGAACATATCGGGTTGGACACTTGTTGGTTGCTTTTGCCAAAAGAGTGTCAATGCTTCATAGAATGCATGTGTCCTCTATCTTGATTTACACCTACCAATTACATATGTTGGAAAGTTTCCAAGGCCTTTTCAATAAACCCATTTTGTGCATATCCTACGATCAAAGTTCCTATTTTAACATAGGTTATATATTGGTTGCATTTGGTGAAACATCGGTGATGCTTCGAGAGGATGCATATATCCTCTATAAACTACCAATCGTGATGCTAGAAAATGTGTCTTGAAAAAAAAAAATTTCTAGGAAAATGCATACTAAAATATGGACATTTTCCAACAAAGGGCTCCTCAAAGATGGACACCTATGATGTAAAAAATACTAGAATTTGTACATGATGTGCAAAATACACTTTGAATGGGAAGAAAATTCAATGTTTCTATGAAAATGCATTGTCATGTAGTATGTGGATATGAAAATTCTTAGATAGTGTTAGCATATAATTATTCTTGCGATGGGGTTGGATGAAGACCGATGAGAATGGAAGGATGCAACAAAGCTAAAAATGTTAAAAGAGGCAAGCTCGATATATGTATAAAGTTAAATGTTTTGAAGATAGAGAGGAAGGGATTTTGAAGGCAAGTACATCTCTTTGTTTATTTTTTTGCAATATATACAAAGTTTTGGACATGCATGCCTATAAGACACCTTTTTATTAACTTTCGTGGAATCAACACACCTTCTCCGGGCTGAAATGTTGTTTTGAATTTTTCAAAAATTTCACTATGTAATTTTTGTTTACATAATTCCAATTTTGAAGGATGATGAGTAAGAGTCTAAATTTACCATGTTTATAATTATATCATATCAAAATTCATATGAAAATGTTGAGTATATTCTTTATCTTTGTTGAAGTTTGACCCTTCCTCTTTATTCATACTAATCGTACTATCATTTAAGATTTAAATCATTGTTTGTGATGAATATTGCACCAATATTTACAAAATTGAATCTTTAGCATTGCTCAAAGATTTAGGAGACAAAACATGTATACATATATTCACTACCCCAAGAATAAACTTAAATATTTTTAGACATGCATTAAATAGATATATGTGTTTACATTATTAGGTGTTCTAATAATACAAGCATTGAATAAATATAGTAAAAAATTGTAAGCATAATAAAAATAGAAGACGCTTTAGAACATAAAAACATGGTATATTCGAAGAAATTTTGACACATTGTAAGGGTTGTAAAAATATATATTCTCCCTAATACTCAAAAAATGCAAAACAAAGGATATCATAGATAGGCACCCTTATGAGGGAAACAATTAATTTTTTATTTTATTTTGAGAAGTGGATGCTCAAGGAAAACACTTACACCAACTCATTCATCCTCCGATTTTGATCTCAATCATTCAAGGGTTACTTTAAACGTTTGCAATCGATGTAATCACATTTTAGCTACTCACGATCCCATTTATGCGGGAATGCTCTAATACATAGACAAGCACAAGGGGCATCCATCCCATGCACTCAAAACATGTGCATGTAAAACACCTATAATTACTATCACCTTTGTGTACCCAACAAGAGGATTTTCCCTACCTAAATGGGTGTTGGCTCATTGGTTATTAGCTAACCTCGAGGCCCTTATCTATTTTAGATTTGGTTGTAACACATCACTACCCATCTACCATCATCAAAGGGATTTTTATACAAAGAATCCAGTGCCACATCTAGAATGTTTGTCACATGAACAATTGCCTACCCAACATGATAGACATCATCCACTACACTCCCCACCAAAGAGTAATGTGAACAAATATTTCTCAATGGAGTCCACGGGGGTAACACACCATATCTCTGCATCACATTTTGAAAACCAACATGTATTCTTGCATCACACAACCTAATGTGTTGGCACTTAAGGATGAGGTGAAGGAGAGAGTCCCCTCCAACATCCTCACATAACAACAAGCACAAACTACCAAGAGAGGGATCAACCAACCCAATCCTACCCACACAACTACTAAGGACATACCCCTACTTGTTCATGGAGTAGCCAACAAACAACATTCGCACAAACATTTTTGCACCTTTGAGCCCACTTGATATAGCTTTGAGTTTCTTCCAACTTGAACTACTTGAAGAACTTCTAAGAATCCTACAATCTGAACTTATTATCCCAAACATCTTGGGCCTTTGTTTGAATAAGAAAGTTCTTGCCTTCCACCTTGGGAACATTCTTTTTAGCCACTTAGTTGTTTTGTGGATCCAGGTCCAGATTTCTCCCACCCTACATGGTGGGTTATTGTTACTATATTTGTATGAAGTAGAGATGTCATCTTAGAAAGCAGTTGGATGACCTTAGACAAATCCACGGGATGTCGGAGTAGCAAGTTAGTATAAATAATGCAATAGCTTGGCCACCCAAAAGTGAATGATGGATAGTCTAGCAAGAGGAGGACTTAGTTGCAACAATATGCGCCACAACTCGATTGTTACTCAATACATATGTGAAATTGGATATATGTTTTGAGAATCATATTAGATAGGAAATATATATTTATCTTCACCAAAGTGTTGTTATTTGTATTAATATTCATATGCTAGTTGCATTTTTGATAAATTATGGAAAAGAATACAATATTAAGATTCACTTTTCCTAATCTACATAACTTCCAACCACAAATCAGATTTTCTATGACCATCCCATGTCGACCAAGTGTAGGACAACTTGAGAAACAACCACCTAAAGATTCACACGTATGGATGAACTAGTGGTAGTTTAAACCTTTCTAACAACGTGTTCCAATAGTGCCTATGGCTGCCTTGCTTTTATCCAATCGAATTTATTAGATACAATCCTCAAATGGGCGATAAACTATGTAAAGGGCGGAGGAAATGTCTAATGTGCCAACACACTTAGATGTTGGTTAGAGTAAATTGGCATGTTAATGATAAAGTTTAGAGCTTCCTCAAGATATCAAACACTACCAAGAATGTTAACCATGCAAACATGATGATCAATTATAGGCGAGGCACTCATGTCATTGAAGTACTTGCAACATCATCCATAAAACATGCATGGCTACATGTTAATAAAACAATAATGAAGCTTACATGGTCATGGTATGTTCCATGATACCCCATCTCTTTGAGGTGTTTGGTTGAACATTTAACTTGGCTTGTGTATATCCACATTTCGCATGTCTAATAGGGCACTTGAATTTACATGAGACAAAAATCGCTTTCATTGTGCTTTAATGGTTGTTTGTGCCTGCTCCAAAGCTCCCATTTTGACAGAGGTTGGGAGGATGTTGGTAAAGATTGTGGATTCCAACTTTACACCAACCAATTGCATTAGCTTGAAATTTTCCAAGGCATTTTGAACAAACCCATTTTTTGCATATCCTGCAATCCATGAGACCACATTTCTTTCAAGAATTTTTCAAACAGTTCACATGCTTCCACATTTTTCATGCATATCTACCAAGGCACTTGTAGCTAAAACATTTGACAAAAGTTCCTTCTCCATAATGTTTTGGAAAATGTCCACACCCTATTTCAAAACTCCTATTTTGACTAAGGCTAGGAGCATGCTAACAAAGGTGAAACAAGTTGTCAATGTTTCGTGAGGGTATTGTTAGTGTAAAGATATTATTTATTTATTTATACACATGGATTATTCCTACACTTTAGGAGTTAGCTTGCTTAGGTGTACTTAGTCACTTGGAGTTAGTCACAAGAGTTACACTTGGCCATCATTGTTAGCTAGTGGTGTTACCCTTTGTTTGACTATGCCAAGTGTGGGAGTTACAGTTCTATTTTGGGCTCTTTGTCCACTAATCATGGAGGAGTTACACATTCACTCTCCTATATGTACATCTTCATTTGTGAGCTATTCATAGAGCAATGTATTTGGAGAAATCTTGGCTTTGTTACATATTGAGTTTTTTTGCACTTTCATGTTTGTTAGTTATTTCATTTTCTACAACTATGTGTTTATTTGTTTTTCTACCGAGAGATCCTTACGAATACTCCTATAGATGCCCATGTCTTATTTTTGCACTCTAATTTCAATTTCTAAGGCCAAAAATTAATCTACACAATTTCAATGCATGTATGTGTTGTAGTATACACAAAACAACTTAAAGATGTGTACTTTAAATGTGAACATCATGCAACAAGAACCCAACTCGATTTACAACCAATAATTACAAAGTAGTACAAAACACGGTATGAAAATGGAAAATGATAGATGAAAAATAAACATAGTAAAAACTTAGATGGAATTTTATAAAACAGGGTTAAAATAAACCCCGAGCATCAATTCAACAAACAAGCAAACTAAGAAGAATAACAACAAAAGAATAGAAGGGGAAAATAAAGGACACAAATTGGAAGGACTAGGTATTATTAAACAATGAAATGCACTCGGATTGAGACACATCATAAACTTGGTCCTCGATGGCAATGAGAAATGACTTCTTGGGATCTATTTCATTGCAGACCATTTATACCTCCTTTGACATCACCAAGTTGAACTAGCCAAAGGAAAAACCTCTATTGCCACAAAGCCCCTTACAAGGGTTTCAAGTATCATAAACATAGCACTCATAAGCTAGGAAGCATGAGTACGTCCCTCTCCTCCAAGCCCACCATGATATGTACCTAGAAGAGAAACATCTTGGATATGATACGAATGCATCTCGGGTATGTCACAACCATACCCAAGACATACATGTATGTTTTAGCATTGCTCTTGATTAAAAATGTATTTACTCAATCGATGCATTAAAAACAAACCCTAAACTCATAAATGAATTAAAAATAAACCCTAAACTCCTCTAAAAGCTATAAAAGACACTCAAGCATTACCAAAATATGCAAACAATTCATTGTTGGTTTTTACAAGTGTAGAGCCAAAGAGGAATTGAGGAAGAGGCAAGCATTGGAAAGAGTATTTGTTTGGAAGCAGCCATTGCTAGAAGGACAAGATCGGAGGTTGTCATTGTTTGCAAGGAGGTCAAGTTTGTTTAGAAGTGGACCATTATTTAGAGGCAATCATTGTTTCATTGATCATTCAAAGGAGGAGACATCACATTTAGAAGCAACCATTGTTTGAGTTTCATTGCAAGGAGGATCTAGATTATTTGTATTCATATTGCCACATGATTAATGAAAATGTTAAATTTTAAGCATATTGAATGTTTTGAACCTTGATCCTACTATATTTTCAAGTTTTGTATTTCTTATGGACTAAAAATGAGTAAAATGTGTGTGTGTGTGTGTGTGTGTGTTGGCATTTCAATCAAAAATGAGTAAAATGAATACACGTGTGTGTGTATGAACGTACCCAAAATGCATCTACTCAAAAGTTTTAACATATCCACATACCATACCCATACCCATACTCATATCCTAGTAACATAGCTCATAAGGTGATTAACCCCAACCAACACAACAAACAGAGTTTAAAAAGTCATTGGGGACAGCACCATATATCCGGCAATAATTTTTATGTCAGTTTCCATGTATACCCATATGCCCCAAACCCAAAATCAGCACTCTCTTTGTATATCAAAAAGGTTTTAATGAATCCACAGTATTGTACCCATTCCCATACCCATACTCATATACTAGCAGAATAGTTTCATAGGTGATACAACCTTCAACCAACCTCACAACAAACACAGTTTAATTGTGGCTAAGTCATGAGGGACAGCACTTTATATCTAAGTAATTTTTGTCGGTCTACCCACTTTGAATAACCACTTAGTGCCCCAAACCCAAAAATTGGAAAGCTACTCTTTTTGAAATGTCCAAAATGACTTGACACTCTCTGAAGAAGAGTCCCAGACAAATGGAATCTCCTGCGTAATTATATTTCAACACTTGTATATAATATTTGCTCCCATATTTTAAATTACAAGCAGAATGTTTCAATAGTCTACATTCATTCACTCCAACCTAAAAAGGTCAAGAACTACTTTAACAAATTACAATGTCAGAATGTTTATAATAGAATAATCTAAAACATTTTTTCAACTCCAACCTCCCAATGACTAGTTTACAAAATAAATAAGAACAAACATGATTTAACAAATTACAAAAGCAGAATAGTTTGAAAATAGTCTACATGTTTAGCTTTAGACTCCATCCTTTCAAGTGGTAAAGAACTACTTTAATTGTGGCTTTTATAGGATGAAAGCCTAACAAACATGAAGTTTCCTTGCTCTATCTATAGTAATATGTTGTATTGCCATTAAACTCAATTTGAAGTAAATTATAAAATATCATTAGTAAGAATCCAACTGAAAAGTCAAATTGGAAAGACTTCTAATGAAAATTTATAATAAAGCCTTTTCTTTGCCAAAATGATTTTAACACTCTCTGACAAAGACTCCCACCATAAGGACAACTCCTGCGTAATTATAATTTCAACACTTGCAATCACAAATTCTGCACAGAAATCATTTGTTTTCACTATAAATAGGCCACCAATCAAAAGCTGCCTATGACAAGTGAAGGATCACACAATCTCGACAATTGCGACCATGCCAAAAATGAAATTTCTAACACTGGGTACCAAGCCCAAACAAAAAATCTCAACAATAGACACCTATAATGTTCCTGCTTTACTTTAACATTATGTATCAACCCGGTAACAGAAAAACATGACGTAGGCAAGGACCATAGCTTACTTGCTACTCTGAGTTCAAAATGCACATAAAGTCTGTTCAATTTAGTGATCCCTTTTTTCTATTTTGCTGTTAATTTAGGCACTCCAACTGACAATGATGCTGGCAAAGATGGCATAAATAGTTGAGCAAATCCATTTAATACAATTCTAATTGCACAAATAGTTAACACCGATAATTGTTGGTTGGAGACATATAGCACATTATTTGAACTCATAATGATAAGACACGCCATCTCTTTAGTCACTTTACCTGCAGTATTATATGTCTAATAATTGCTAAAACTTCTCAATTAAGTAGTGTTATGGCCATTGCGATTTTTCTGCCTTTTCCTGTTTGTAAATATATGAACAGTAATGCAAATGCAGTAACCATATCATATCGAAGTCTTAAGCTTCAATATCTTTTCTTTTTTTAATCTTGCCAACAGGAAAGATTCAGACAAGAACGTTTGAAATCGTTAACAAGACCAGATTTTTTTCTAATAATATGCTTCCAAACAGAAAACTACATTCAACGTAAATGCAATACATATTACATAAGTTGTTTCTTTATCACAATAAGCACTTAGACAATCTCGGGTGCAGCTACATCTAAGCACTAAGCATTTCCTTTATAATTGTAGCATTGAACATTTCTCTTTGGAGGCTCTCTAATGCACAAACTAGCTCCCCCGCATATATTTGCATAATGCTGACTTGAAGACAACTTGGCCAGTTGAAGAGTAAGATTCGACTAGCACTCAAATTCATAGAGAAACTCCGCAATAACCTGAGAAAGCATCCATTAAATGGACTATGAACTCCGGCTAACTCTGACGTTTCATAATAAATGTTGATGTCAATTTTGGAAGTAATCTTATACTGCACAATCATTTGACTGTATTTGATTTCTCCAAGAGCCAAGTCAAGCTAGGGATTCCTTAGTTAAGATTACAACAAGACTAATACATTTAATCAGCCAGTTAAAGATTTCAGCTCAAGTACATAACCAACACAACAAAACCTGAGAACCTTAGTCTCTGTCCTTGTCCTCTTGAATATGAGTCCACACCAAAGGTGAAACCAGAGTCCGCACCATGTGACCTCTCCTTCCCTTGGTCCTCCCTCAACAGAAAAATGTAAGGTAATGTAGTAAATATGAAATAGCATAATCATTTTTGCAGTGGCTACGATGAACTGCTAGAAAAACAATTAATGCTACCGGTTGCATCAAATTGCTCAAATTTCTTGAGGTTGTCAATGGCACCCTTAGCTATGTCAGTTAAATCAACTGAAATCAATACTAATCCATACCCAAAACAAAGGAAAACCATGGAACAAGTTTACAACAAGATAATGACAAATGAACAATTTAAAGCTTGCTAACATAAACAACTGAAGTGAAGGTCTGCTCCAATCTCTCTAACAATGAAATATTCATCATCGGTTCCATGCAATGTAAACCCAATACGTAAGTCAACGATACATGTGCTATGATAAATGCACCTGCATAATACAATTCAAAATGTTGCACTCAGCCAAAATAGCCCAAAATAGGCCTTCCAAGCTCAGTACATGCTTAGAATGGGCCAAACATTATAGCCTCTCTCAACAACAATATCCTTGGGAAGTAAAATAAACTGTTCAAACTCAGCTCTCCTGTACATTTCATTATGCGCCACAGGCTTTGTCAGCTAAAAGAAAAGTCTCATATGCCTTTTTAGCCGTTAACTAGCCTGGATTACTCTTGCTGGTAAAACAAATAACTACACTCAAAAAACCACTTTTTACAGACCCCGCAGAAACCAAGTTTGGCTTTGCACTAGGTAGTGCCAAGAAGGTAAATACTCCAAAACGACTCTTTTATGTTCCCTACGGAACAAAAAAGAAACAAAATGTCTGGGGTTTGCACCCAACTGCCGACCCCAAGAAATTATTGCTGATTGCCACCCCTTCTGAAGTAGCAGATGATTACAGTAATCAAATAAATGACCGGTCCATTACTCTTGCCATATGAAGTTGTGTAAGCATCAACTTCAGATGACAGGTAAACCCATACTTCTCATTCTCCATCCTTTTCGAGATAACTCTGGCAAGACTCAATTCCTTGAGTGCACTCATCACCATTCCCACTATTGGTAGGACTACCTTGATGACTTCCACAATTACTTGTCCGATTTTTGCCAGGTCTTGTACGCACATTGACTCCAATAGGAAACGGTTCCTACAATACCCAAAAGCCAAGGCCAACAAACATTGAGGCAAAAATCATAATCAAAATGTTCACTTAACACTCAAATAATAAGCTTACCTGGTCGCCTACATTTGGACCATCTGAATGGAAAAGAATAGGCGACAGCGTTTGTCCTCGTTCATCAAGCTTGAATTCTGGAAATGCGCTATGAGAGCAGCTTTCCCTGTATTCGAGCATATGCAAGAGAAGCAACTTTTTCACTATTAAATTTTTCCCATTTCTTACCATTGAATGCCTGCAAAAGAGAGTTTCAGCATCAATAACCACACTATGGTATATTTAGACTGCCTAGCAAATTTGTAGTGATGCACTTGAGAAAAATGTCTGAACTTCTCCTATAGCACCCTAATTAGTAATAACTGAGACTTAGTGTTCATTAGAATGAGCATCACACTTTTCATGGTCTGACCTACCAAAATTTGTAGAGCTACAAAAGACTTCAAATGGAAGGTTTACACAAGAGAAATAAAAGAAAACACAACCTGAAAGAATGGTACAATCTGTGAAGGACCGATCATGTTGATAAACGAGTAGCCAACATTACATTTGTTCTGTAAGATATCAAGTAGTAGTAGTCAGGGCAACCCGAGGATAACACAGACCACTTCAGCATCTCATACTACTATGAATAACCCATGCTATAAGACTGTAATGACAATAAAGTAAGGGTTTTTAAATGAACAAAAGAGGTTTATATTAAAGACTAAAGTCGTACCTTGAAGTCAATAGGTAAGTATATGAAGTCATATGTTCCACGGTGATGTTCATCTATAGCAGCTAAAAGCATCTTTGATGTGTACCTGCAGATAAGTTCCCTCCACTTCTGAGTTTATCCAACATGGAATTCTCCAAGAAGTGACACTTATCAAACAGCTTTGAAAACCGTTTTCTAATATTTATAGCGTTAACATGTGACTTACTTGTTAGGAATGTTCTTGATCATTAATGTTGTCCTAGTATCTTCGCCACGCAATATCCTATCAATGTCAAGTTGATATTGTTTCTTATTATCAACTTGATTGGCATTGTTATCGGTCCACGGCTCCTTCCACGTTCATTAGCATTCTCTAGGGATCCATGTAGGGACATCAGGGACCCATTGTTAGGAAACAGATGGCATCTTTGTTGAGAAGGCATTGCGCCCAAACTTGGAGAAGAAACACTAGGATCTACAACATTATTGGCACCCATCTGAGACATGAGAGTGTGAGCACCAAGTTGAAGAGAATGCACGCCATGTGCACCAGATAATCCAACAGCTCCAAGTGACCCAGAACGGAAAAAAGAAGTATCTTGAGATTCCCCAATATATCCATGCCGTCTGTCTAGTAGTGAGAAATCAGAAATGGGAGCCGAACCAACATGGTGATGATGTGAAGGTAACACTGCATTGATCAGATGACCCTGACTACCTGGAAAACCATGTGGTTGTGGCTGTGGTTGTGGGTACATGCACTCCAGGTGCATATGAAGATGAAGCTGGCCACATAATTGGACTGTGCGGATGGTGATGGTAAGAATTAGGATTCCCCCAAACAAACTGGTGGCCAGGTAAAGGACTACTTCCATTTGGACTTGAATGTGGATTTAAAAAGAGCCATTCGCTGCTACTCCAAAACTGCCAGCAGATTTTCAAACTAATCAAAATCTACAAGAAATAAAGTAAATAAGAAAGCCTCTACTTTATCTTGAAAATGTATTTAACAGTAGTGACCAAGCCAGTTTTTAATGATAAACTCACCGCTATCGCTGTGATCAAAAGGTGAGTTATTCATATTATTAGAACCAACTCTGTGCAGATGCCTTCCTTCAATTGTTTCAGGAGGTCTTGACGCCATAGCTGCTGTCACCGTTGAAACCGAACCAGATGGACTGTAAGGAAGACCATTGACAACACCATTGCTGTATTCAGGAAGTGACTGAGGATGATAAGTTGGCAATCGATGTATTCCAAGACTAATATGACCCAATGAATGAACAGGTTCTCCTTGAACAGCTTGGCCCGCATGGTTCCCTATAGCTGCAACTCTAATGGGAGAAGACAAACTGTGGGGAATACTTGGCGATGCCCCGTGTAATGAGTTATCCATGAACAAATTTAGTGAGACACGGTTGTTAGATTGTAATGCTGGCATAGCTCCACTATCAACAGAACAGCTCGACATTCCCCAATGAGCATGAGGCCCTACAACAATATTTAGAGAATAAAGATCTAAGTTTCATAATCATTTTGCTGATTCAATGAACAATTATGGCATTCTGGTATTGCAAAGAACTACAATTAGACTTAGACGGATAAAAACCTGAAGGTGAATTGTTCATGGAGGAAGTTCCTTGTTGCCGTTGTGGAAGGGCTTCTTCTTGCTCCAGCTCTTGGCATAATTGCTGCATCAAACTGTTAAGAATAAAATATAGAATTTGTTCAGATTACAGGGTCGTGCACAGGAACATCTCAAGCCTTAAAAAATGATGCATACATGAGAACCAACTTGGAATAGTAAAAACATTAGAAGATTGGTGGCACCTGCTCATCTAAGATTTGGTTAGTAACTACACATCCAGAGAAGTTCTGGAGGTTAGACTTCTCCAACTATCTTCTATTGATATTGAAGAATAGAATGATCCATAGGAAAGGGAAACCCTTATGTATAGCGCAAGAATTTGGAACCTTAATTACTCATCTACTAGCAAGTGGGCCCTATGTCCCATAAGTGTGCATTATCGAGTTCAGCATTCCAAAGGACCTAGTACCACAACTTGACATTGCATAATGATAGTATGAGCTTTATACTAAAATAGCTCATCATTATATTTACATAAAAAGGATATGTTGTCTCTAGATATGTAACATTACTGAGAATTGTTGAGAAGGAATTCTAAATTGGAGATATATTTGACTTGTTTTGGAAAAGATTATGGCTTTCCTGAAAGGCATCTAGGAGAGAGTTGATTTGGAGGGTCGCTTAACTCTAATTGTGACACTGTCCAAGGGAGTCTATACATAGCCTCGTTGTGCCATTTTACGTTGGAGGTGTAAAAGGACTGTTGTATCACCAGTACAGATATCTTAAATACATCTATCTGAAATATGCCGATAAATATTGATTTCAAGGTTCTTATCTTAAGTTTTTCCCATATCACATTGATTAATAACTCCATTACATTCTTTGTTTAGATTCTACTGTTTAGTGACACATGGCATCAATCTAGCTAAATTATTGTATTGGTCCAAAAAAATCATTTTTCAACACAAATGGGCCTCAAACGGTACCATATGGCCAAGTTATTACTGTTTTCCAGTTGACTTTTCCAATCAAGAAGAAAATAGTTTTAATTGGCATTCAAATGAATGTCAAATCTAAGGTTAAAATTTCCTTATGACAGTTAAATGAACGTCAAATTTAAAAACGATAATAGAACTTTCACAGTCACACCATAACAGCCCACCCCTTGCTACCATTGTAGAACACCTATCAGCGTAAAAAGGAGATGCATGAGGTTGTATGGCTCTAATACTTGTTACTCTACTCTTGTTATTCTGTGTGTTTTGTATAGGCTCTAATTGTAAGTGCATTATTTAATTCCAGACTTTATAATGCAGACTAGATGTATGGAAGTTATCCTTGCCACCATAAAGCTAGATTTTTCTACCTTTTGGAATTGCAGGTAACAATTCCTAGGATGCCTGTTTAATGTGAGAATTGCATCATAAACCTCAATATATCACATGAGATTCTTGGTGACATTTGGATTTGTAATTTGACATTACTTGCACCTGCAGGTATCCTACTGGTCTCTTGAGTGTGGGCATTTTAACTTTGTAATTTTAATTTGCTTGGTGCAGGTATCCTACTGTTGTCTCTCGAGTGTAGGCATTTTAACTTTGTAATTTTAAGGAGCTTTGGCTGACAAGATCTTAGTTCTTAACTTCTTGGGGTAAAACTTCCTGATGTAAACTCTAAGTCCGTTATCTTTCTTTATTGCTAACATTTTCTCTACAAAATGCTTCCTAAATTTTGAGAGTCAGTCCCTTAGCTTTCTTTATTGGCAATTGCTAACATTTTCTCTACCAAATGTTTCCTAAATTTTGAGATGCAGTTCCTGACTGTTGCAAACTACTGTTTAGTTTGGTGAAGTTGGTTCTAGTCTTATTCTTTAATCAACACTCTTTTGGGAGAACATTCCACAATTGGTACATTATGTCGTTCTTTGATTAGTGTTAATGATCTAATTATCTTCCGTGTTGAATAGATTCTACATATTCTTCATATGGTCATAATTGTAATAATTCTTGTTTTGTGGATTTAGGTGTTGTTTGGAATTTTTAAATTTAAGGTCTAAGGACATGATGTCAGCTAAATCTTTGGAATTACTTGGGAATTGCAGATTCTTGAATGTAAGGCTTTACGTCTTCTCCTTACTAAGTGTTTGATACTTTGTTGGTAGGCGGAGTAGTCTTCCAGCTAAGTTTCCTATTGATTTGTTATAGTCTTTCCAGTTATCTGTTCACATAAGAGCTGACCATTTTTAAGGCTTCTGAAATGTCATTTTGAAGAGCAAAACTTTCTTTTCATACCATCCATAAATTTCCTCCACACCTCTATAGGTTGTTTACTAATTTTGGCTTTGGTTTGTATACTACAATTCAAGGGGTGGTTCCTTGGGGTGTGAAGCTGCCGTTGAAATTTTATCTATTTCACTTACCTCGTACAATTGAAATTCATTTATCTGTTGATTTTTTGTTTTATTATCTCACACAATTGAAAGTCATTTATCTGTTCATCAACAAACTTGAGTCAAACTTGATAATATAGCTTGCAAATTTGCCTTTTTGAAGATTTTTTTATGGTGGAGAGGTGGAAGGATTATGATGTCTTTAATCATAAATACACTTCCATATTTTGTTCGTTTTTTCATGAACTTGTCCATACTTTCATACAGGGTTATGTTTGCACAGTCTGCATCATATTTTTCATGAACAGAACTTATAATATCATGTCTTCTAGGCTTAGATTATCATTATTGTTTGCATGGTATTCCACTGAAATGCACAAATTAATCATAGATCTTTATTTTAGTGCACTTCAATCATTCAGCTTGCCCAGTTTGTAGTGTCTTACAATGTGCATGGGTAAAATTTTTCTGCTTTGTCAATAGATATTTGTCCAGAACTGAAAATTTTAATCCAGGTTCTATTTTAAAATTCTGGGATTCAATTTGCCTTTGACTCTTCTTTTTGTATGCATTTCCTAGTGAATATTTCAGACTTTCAGCATTTACTAATACATCCATCTTAAATACATCTATCTGAAATATGCCGAGATATTAATTTCAAGGTCTTTATCTTGGCTTTCTCACATACTAAATTGATTAATAACTCACCTTCTCTGCCAATTGCCCAGCAGCGACTGGTATTAAATGGTATCAATCTAGCTATGCCACTGTGTAAGATTCAAAAAAATCTTTCTGGGAAGAAAAAACCAACTCCAAGCATTGTATGGCCAAAATATTACAATTTTTTGATTGACTTTTCAAGGCAAAAAAAAAACTTAAAAGGACAACAAATTTAAGATTGAAATTACCCTGTCAAATGGTCGTCAAATTCAAGCTCAAAGTTAAAAGCGAACATGCTCACTCCATTACATCCCACCCCCTCTGCCATTGAAGAACGTCTCTCAGCGTAATGATAGCAATTGAAACAATGAAAATCCTTCATTGAAAACTTGGTAGGAACTAATTTGTAAATTTACTCAAGGACATGCTTGGCTGAAGAAACTGCATTCACAAATATGAGAAACAAGTAAACACTTGTGTTTTATCTAGAAAAGATCCATGCTACTTTTTCCTTTCATTCCTTTAGTGGCATCTTGGCAGGTCCAATCAAAGTGTATATGTCCTGTTCAAGGATAGGCCAACATGTTGGTTTCAGGGTAAATGCAGTTGGAGCACCAATACATAAAATGACAGTAGATAAGGCTAGTGTTGTACGCATACACGGACTCAATCAATCATTTACATAGTGTAAAATCCTGCATTTCCAAATGCAAGGGGAAACTTCCTGCCTGTTCCCTTCTCAAGGAATACCATACCACAAAAGTGCATACCCTTGTTTCCCTGCATAGTTAAAACAGTTCTACATTGTAAAAATGTCTTGAAGGGGATTTAGTTTTAACTTTTAGCCATAGTTTGCATACTGGTACTCAGCAGGCCAAAAAAATTGGGTCAGCAAATTATCGGCAACTTAAAAAATACTAGGAAAAGATTAATGCTAGAACGTGCAGGTTGAGGAAGTGCAGCGGCTGAGTCTAGTGCTGCTAGGGCATGGGAGAACCAAGATGTGAAGGACCAGACACAAGCTCGTGACTTGCAATATAACACTAGGGCACAAGGAGGGCATGATTTGCTGTGCTTTGCATCAAAAATCGTGAATTAATAATAAGGCACAGACCAGGCGGGAGGTGAAAGGGCAAAGACGCGAGGTGAAGGGGCAAAAATGTGAGGTGCAAGGATATACAGACCAAATCAAGGATGATACATTCCAGATCGGGTGATTTTTCGTCAGTGCGGACCAGAAAAACCAGAAAAATTCACCGAGTCGCAAGTTAAAATGAAAAAAACTCGGTGGCCATGAAATCTGGCAAGTACTAGCATGCTCACCGAGTACTCTGCAAGCCTGCAATCTATGGTTTTAACTTTTAAGTAGAAAAGAAATATCATGGTTTAAGTTGCCTG
>CM031239.1:368898202-369062734 GCA_018340775.1 Taxus wallichiana var. yunnanensis | reverse complement strand
CCTAACATCGTGAAAATATACCAGAGACAAATGATGGAGTTTCTCTTAATGGAATGATCAAAATCCTTACTCATGGAGAAGGTTCCCAAAATGAAAAATTAACCCCAATTTCTTTGCTCTAGATTATACGGGTGACAACGATAAAAAGCTAGAAGCTCCTATGCATGTTTCCCCCTCTAGGCTCGAGGATCCGGAATTGGATTGGAAGGGCATCCCCAAATCCATGGGGCTAGACTCGACTCTTGGAAGATAATTTCCCCTATTCGTAGCATGGGCATAGAATATTCCACTATAAATATTCAAGTCCCTCCTCCTTCCCCTAGAGTTTTGGATAGCTTAGGCTTAGACAATTTATATTGGAAGAGTCTTGTTAGAGACTAGACTTATCCATTAGCTAGTTCTCCTCACAAACACCATGTTCGGGGTGTCATTGCTAGGTTTGTAGTAGAGAAGGTAAATGGGTTGTGGATAGCTCGTGCTTAGATGGTTTCTCTTGAAGACTCTTGTTGGAGACCAGACTTCTACATTGGCTCGTTTTCTTGACAAACCCCTGTTTAGAGTCTCATTGATAGGTCTACATTAGAGAAGGTAAATGTTTCTTGTTCAAATAGATCCTTATGTGAGGTTGTAAAGGAGGGGTGGCTCAAATATTCCTGCCTATACATCCAATAACATCAACGAGATCTACCCATTTTGTAATTGTTAATGCAAAATTACAAAGACTCCCCCAAATGGCCTGATTTTTAATGGGCCATCTAATGTAATCTGCATAACATGGGACCATCTCTCAAGTTGTGGGACTTGTAAACTTGAGATGTTCCTCTGGAGAAATTAAGCTTCCTCTACCTAATCATAATGCTAAACTACTCCTAATGCAAAAAGATGCCTAACTATAACTATCCTAACAATGCCAAGGAGACAAGGAGAGAGAAATTGCATGAAGAGGAAATCCTACAATATGGGGGTGATAGCACTTAAAAGGGTTGAGATACTTGTTAAAGGAGGATGAAACATGGAAAAAGGGGTGAGGGAGGTTAGACAGATGTGACATAGACCTAGATCCTAATCTACCATCAAAACTCCATAAAACACAACATCATAAACCTACAAGTAAAAGAACATGCACAAAATACAACAATAATAATGGAGAGGCAAGAAAATACAATAAAAATGAGCTAGGGTTAAAGAACACCAAAAACACAATTTTTATTGCTTCAAAGTATGCACAGACCATTACATTTGTTGCATAAAGGCATAATTACATTGTTAGGCCCAAGAGAAGGCTTGCAGCTCAAATGAAGTCGAGGGAAAATTTTGCAAGAGTTTCCCAGCTCCCATGATATCTCCTTTTAAAATGAGGTGTATTTTACAATATATAAGCAATGTCTCACCAAACCTCTAAAGAGGTGACCAACCCCAAAGGCGTCAACCCTTACGCTGACCAACCTTGAGCCGACAGACTTGCACCCACCACATTAAATCTACAGTTTTTGCCTGTCATACCGACCAACCCCGCATCTAACCCTTGGGACAATAATCCCCGGTGTCCACCCTTAGTCGACCAACCATGAGTGACCAAACTTAGCCAACCAACTTGGCCATCCAACCCTTAGCGACCAACCTTGAGCTAAAAACCTAGCCATCCAACCGAGATTCGCTAACGGTGAGCTAGCTCAACACCGCAGTAAAGACCAAATCGACTGAGCCAAAACATAGGCTTCCTTTCTCTTCCAATGGGGTTGAACTTTGAAATTCATCTACACATCCAAGAATTATGAATGGCTAAGTCCATTTATGATGATTTATCCAAATTAACTGGGGGTAAATTTGGGATAACAATGGCGAAGAACTCTCGGGGACATCTACCCTAGATGTGTGACTAGTTGCCTTGAAGTATCCATTGGGCATGGAGTCAAGCCTAACCTTGAAAAATTGATCCTTTTGAATTGTCCCCTAGATTTGCATGAACTTAGCACTTGGGCTGAAATTGCCTTGGCCTGCTTCTGAAGCTAATCTTGGGATTTTGGATAAGTCAACTGAAATTCATCCGTCCCAAAATTGAAAATTTGCCAAGGAAAGGGCACGGAGGATTCTGGACTTATAACTGATCTATTGGGGCTGAAAATTGAACTCAAAACCACCCCAAAATCTGATTTCTACCATGAGCATTATTGCTTCCTAAGAATGGAGTAGTCTGCCTTAAACCACACACCACAATGGCTATGTACAAAACTTAAAATCATACATACCCCAAGTGGAGCATGCAGAGTGTGCAAGCACTTCTTCTACTAAAAGAAAACCTACCTACTCTATGCTAAGAAGCTAATCAAAGGAAAAGGGAACTCAAACAAATCCTACATCCCAAAATTGAGAAGTAGCTTCCCTTTCTCAAAATAGGTAGCCATGTATGTGATTTGGCACTTAACATGGTTGTTATTATGAGTGAAAAACCAACAAGAGGCTGATCCTCCACCCAAATAACCAAAGTATCAACATCAATCAAAAATACCTCCTCAAGTTGATTGGCATTGGACTCCTAGAGGTGTTGATGGTGACCCTTGGTGCTTTGTATATCATCCTCATGCCCTGAAATGGACATGAAAATTTTCATTTCTCTCTTGGTTTAAATTAATCCAAGTTCCTGATTGGGCACTTGTCGATCTGATGGCAAACCACCCATTACTTTGAAATTCAACTCCAAAAATGGAGTCTTCAAACAAACCTTCCAAAAAAAAAAGGTTCCTTCCATGTTGAATTTTGGTAGCTTCTATAAGTAGTTGATCCTCTGGCCTTGATGATCGGTGTGGAAATGGTGTCATCATTGTTTCCTTCCTCCTCCTATGAAGAACATGGAATATTTAGATCTTCAACCTTGGTTCTATAGGGTTGTTATGAAGTGTAGGATGTTGTAATTGAATGCCCTCCTTCGTGACAACAAGCTTGTGTGCTTGGAAGGTGGATGATGGAGGAGAAAATGATGTGATCTCTATGAGATCCTCTACATCACATTAATCATCCAAGTCAATAGATAATCTTCCTCCTCAATTCCCTATTGCTTGTGCTCGACCTCCTCAATGGTGTCCTCCGGATATGCAATTTTCTCACCATGGTTCCCCTCATCTTTAAACATGGAGTTTGAAAGCTCAAAATATTATTCAACATTAGAGTTTGAAGGGGATGAAGTGGGAGGAAGAAATCAAGGTTCTTTATGGCCTTCTCTCGTACTTGAAGCCACTAGAACTGTATGGTCCTCCTCTATAGCTAGAATGTACTCCTCTTCTTTTGGATTTGGAAAACTATTTTTTCCTCGCTTGTGTTGCACTGAAGCTCCTACCACTTGTGGCTTGACCTCACCATCCTCCATAGGCTTAACCATCAAGGGAATATTTTCAATTTGAATCTTAGAGCCAAACCCACCAAGCTTCTAATCATTTCTTCTTTTCTTGGCTCTTCTTCTTACCGCTCGTTGAATGGATTTTTGAGTCTCTTCCCAACACGGGCTGGGAAAGTAGGAGGAGTGGTGGTTGGGGCCTCCATTATTTGTTGTTTTAATTTTGGTGAGGGGAAGGTATTAATTTTGGCTCTAGTTAAGGGGATTGGATTTGGAAGGAAAAAGGGCAGAAAAACTAAGGTGGGGTGAAATATTAGAAGATGGAGAAATGGATTCCACAATTGGGAAAATAGTGGATGGGAAGCTTGGAAATTGAAGCTCGAGTTGAGATGGTGTTATTTGTGGGAATGGAGAGAAAATTACTAGATGATGGTGTAGGACTTACCCATTGACAAGGTTCCTAACACCAAGTTCATAGGCCTCTATCTCCTTGGTCCACTACACAAGTTGAGGCAGTATCTCAACCATGAAATCAAGCTTTTATTGTGGGCTGAAATGTCTTGGCATAAGGCCGACCCATGGACAAGATTCCCTATAGCCAATTCTAAGCGCTTTCATCTAAGTTGTGACCTTTGACTGAACCATGCCATCCTCTATCCTTTGAATCTTCTCCTGCAAATAAGTATTCTCCATGTAATTGATTTCTTTGCATGTATATCTCTCTTGGCAGGTTGCATGGTCGAATTGATCTTGGTAATGCTCATAGGGGTAGGTGAAATGATTATTGATTTTCTCGTAATGATGATCTAAAGGAGTTGAGAAATACATTAGAGGTGGACTACATTGTTATTGTTGTAAGTGTGAATTCCAAGATGGGAATGAAGCCATGATTGCACAACTTCATGAATGGTAGAAGATGAAAGATGTGGAAAGAAGAATGGTGGAAATGGATGGAAGGAAAGTCTATAACTCAAAGAATGGGTTGTTGACTAGATGGAGTCGCTAGATGTGCTTTGCATGTGCCTCCAAAGGCTAAATCTCACCAAGAACACATCAACCTTGATGAAATCAAGTGGTAAGTGCTTTAAATCTGTCCCACTAAGCGTGCAAAAATGTTAATGCAAAATTACAGCACCCTTGAATGGCCTAGTTTTGAATGGGGCATCCGGTGTAATCTGCATAACATGGGACCATCTCTCAAGTTGTGGGACTTGCGAACTTGAGATGGTCCTTCGAGAAGGCGACTTCCTCTACCTAATCCTAATGCTAAACTACTCCTAATGTAGAAAAGATGCCTAACTACAACTATCCTAACAATTCCAAGGAGACAGGGAGAGAGAAAGTGCATGAAGAGGGAAATCCTACACTAAGGGGGTGATAGCACCAAGAAAAGGGGTGAGATACTCTGTTGAGGGAGGATGAAATAGGGAAAAAGGGGCTGAGGGAGGTTAGACAAATGTGACACAAACCCAGATCCTAATCCGCCATCAAAACTCCATGGAACACAACATCATAAACCTACAAGTGAAAGAACATGCACAAAATACAACAATAATAATGGAGAGGAAAGAAAATACAATAAAAATGAGCTAGGGTTGAAGAAACACCACAAAACACATTTTTATTGCTTCAAAGTATGCATAGACCATTACATTTGATGCACAAAGGCATAATTACATTGTTAGGCCCAAGAGAAGGCTCACAACTCAAATGGAGTTGAGGGAAAATTTTGCAAGAGTTTCCCCAGCTCCCAAAATGTCTCCTTTTAAAATGAGGTGGATTTTACAATATATAAGCAATGTCTCACCAACCCTCATTAAAGAGGTATGAGCACCCATACAAATTTTCTTCCCGAGGGTACTTTAGATGAAGAAATGGGTGTCATACCGCATTAAATCTAGTTGTTGACCTATCTTTCATCCACCTACCCTCGTCAGCTTAATAATCATGATCCGCCCAACCATGTGAGCCGTCTAACCTGGTGACCCATCCAACCTCCATCGACCAACCCCAAGCATCCAACCCTTAGCCAACCAACCTTGAGCTAGCCAATTTTTTGTGTCCAACCCTTAACCGACCAACCTTGAGCGACTAACCTTGACCCGACACACCTGGTCGTACCATCCAACCCCTATGACTCAATACACTTGGTCGTACCATCTAACCCCTATGACTGACACACTTGGTCATATTGTCCAACCTCCGGTGACCAACTCCTAGGTGTCCAACCCTTAGCCGACCAACCTTGAGCCAACCAATGTTGACCGACACAACCACAACCTCCAGTGGCCCTAGGAATCAACCCCAGTTGACCTCCAACCATGAATTCGACAAAGATTGATCAATCAACCCGGTCATCCAACCCTTAGCCGACCAACGGTTGTCCAACCTGAGATTCACCATGATGAGGAGTAAAGACCAAATTGGTTAAGCCAAAACATGGGCTTCCTTTCTCTTCTAATGGGGTTGAACTTTGATGGTCATCCACACATCCAAGAATTATGAATGGCTAATTCCATTTATGATGATTTATCCAAATTGACCTAGGGTAAATTTGGGATAATGGTAACTTTTGGAGAAGATGTCATTGAAGATGAATCTTACTTGGATGACCATGGATTGATCTACAAAATAAATTACTTCTTTCCATTCCTGCATGCTTTCCACTCTTGGATCTCCAAGTTCTATACTTCATTACTAGAAAGTAAGTTAGATATTTACCCATTTGATAAGGGTCTTTTCATTGTTAATTTTGAGTAATAGATGATAGAGATGACATTTTTGGAATGATTTGGGTGTTCTGATTCCATAAGTTTCTCATTAATTCCTACTTTCCCTCTTTCACTTTCTCATAATAACCTATTCAAACAACCTTGTATATATTATATTACCCCACCCTCCATTGTAATTTTGGGGTCTTAAGATGATGGAAACCATTGGTAATGTTATAAGTAGTTTTCTCCTCATTGATTCTAATATTGGGGGATATACCCACACTACATATTCTGCATTCTTGTATATTTTGATACCTCACAGTAACCTCCCTAAAAAAATTGACCTTATATTCCAAGATAGAACATGGACCCGATCTTGTAATTATGAAGGGATTCCTTCAGATGCAAGAGATGATTTACCTTAGGATATATTTATTTCTACTTCTAGATCTTGATACGTAAGAATGGGTGAAACACTTGGTGGAAGGATTCCCTCCTATCACTTAGTAGTAAATGAAAACTCTGTGAGGATCTTATTGAATTCTTTTTTAGAGAAGTTGATTAAAACCATACTTGTAACTCAATTTGACAAAAAAATGAGCTCAATAATGATATCATCCCTTTTGATTCAATTGGGGAGAACAAGGAATTTTCTACACATTCTCCTCAAAGAATACATTCCACCAATTAATACTCTATAATTTTAGTTATTGTTGAGTCGAACTTGATATTGATAAGAACAAGGAAGAATGGATAGTTGTCCAAAATAAAAAAGAAGTATTTCTAGAAAGGCATCATAACCTTTTCGTATGTTTCTCAAGTCTCATACTTCATATTGATTTCCTCTTGGTTTTTTAGTGTTGTGCTTTGTTTACTTTTTGAGTTTTTATGTTGTTGACAACTTCCTCATTGTATTATGTATTTCTCTATGCTTAAGGATTTATCTAGGTAGTGTGGCCTTTTCTGTAATAGGGTAGGGTCCCTATCAAAAAAACCAATCTCTATCATTATAGAATAAAATATGAGGTAAGATAATCTACAAGACATCAAAGATAAAAATCCAAGTGTAGGGAAGATATAAAGCCCATCAACTCAACTATTTCTCAAATAAACAAAACTTTATTAAACTAAAAATAGGTCCTATAGGCATTAAATTAACTAGCATATAGAGGCTAAGAAAAAAAGGTCCTCATTTGAATTTCAATGAGGAAAAGAAAAAAATGGCTAGAAGAAAAAGGTCAAAATCCCCAAGGTAAAAAGTGTTTAGAATAAAACATATTGTTATTTTCATACAATAAAAATGTAAGGAAAATAATATTTAAAAGAAGAGGAGATGATATGGAGGAACAATGGTAGATCATCCTATGTTACAAATTATTTGGTATTTTGGTATGAAGGGAACCCATATTTGTCTAAAATAGATATCAATATGAGATAGCTTGTGACCTAAAGCTCCATGTTTTTCCCCACTTACATTGCATTAGGTTTTTATATAATTTTTATAACCAATCTAGGTGGTGTGGTGCACTTTTGATCATCATATATTTCTACTATTTGGGGATTAAATCAAGACATCAATGGGAGATGATAGTTATCATTGACATGGTTCATGGCTTGGAAGAAGAGGAGGAATTCATTTGAATACATTGCGGGATAATGAGATAACATGAGCTAAATAGGAGTCTCTTTAAACATTTGAATTGATAGAATAATGTAATATGAGTTTTTTTTTTTCACTATAATACAACCATGAAATTTTAACTTGGATTTGTAGGCTTTTGGAGAGTAGGATAGAATGCATTATGGAAAGATATAGTATTCCATGGAATGGGAAGAAGCATCACAGATTGTTAATAAAGAGGTGTGCATATGTGAATATATTTATGGATAATATAAACTTTATTGGCCCAAATTAATTGTTTGACATTGGTTCATGTCTTAAAAAGGTAACACACAAATTCATGCAATTATTCATGACTTAAGTAGTTCATCGTAACATTCGGTGGATTTTCAACATAGTGTGGCTAGAAAAAATGAAGGATGGAAAGGAAGAAAAAGGTTTGAATGGAAATGAAATGTTGTAAGAAGCATGTAGGGGATGATGGGTTAGTACTCATATATTAGAAGAAAATTTTTAGGGCATGTCTAACTTTAGAATTGGCATGGATGGATGAGTTGAGGAATCATAATGATGCATAGGCTCTTTTAATAGTTTTGAAATGTGGCTCAATTGATTACCTCGTTGTATGGAAAGCCTTTACAAATTGAAGGAATAGTTCGTGAATATGAATAATAATCCATGGCATAAAGATACCTGGTAGAGCACATGAGTTATGTGTGGAAATGCATAGTATTTCATGTCTCATGATTTGGAGGAAATGTGAAAAAGCTGTATAAAATGAGACAAGTGCTTATGGTCTTGATCCTTTAAGAGAACAACATTAACAAAATGGGAAAGGAGAACATTTTGGTTAAGAGTTCCATAATACCATAGTCCTCTTACTTGATATTTTTGGTAATGTATTTTCTTGTTTCTTACAATTTTTCACTTACATCATTTGGCTCTTGGGTTTATTCCACCATTTTATCCCTTCTCAATTATTTTCATAGGAAAGTTTGAGATGAATTCTCCTAGGTGACTCTTAAGTCTCTCAAATAGTTGTCAATAATCACAATTTGACTTTGATCTCTAGTGTCATGTTGTCAAATCATGAATATCCCATTTTCATAGTTTGCACAAATTTTTGGGAGATGGATTAGTTCCTTAGCACTCTAAAAAAATTCCTTTATATATACTATCATTTCAATGTAAAAACCCTATCAATATACACTTTGTTCCAATATATTCATTAGTATGTGGAAGAAACTTCTCCTCTTAATATACACATCTATATATGAGAGAGAGATTAAAGCAAATTAGAGTAAAGTGGTACATGGTACATATATAGTATGTAAAATGTTTTTTCTTATTAATGGAACCTTCTCGGTGGCTGAAACTACATGTCACGAATTATGATGAACAAATGTAATGGATGGGAAACAAAGGGAATGGATAGGAGTGCAACGTCCTTATTACTCTCGATGGTTTATAAGGATGATACTATTGATACCATTATTGTAGTTATATTAAGTTTTGTAATAGTTCAAGCATGAAAAATTTACCTATAGGCATGAACCAAAGGAATTGTATCTACTTAACATGGTTGTAGAATTCAAAGAAATCATGAGTTTGTTTTTGTAAAATTTATAGTTCACAATTTTGAATACAATGAATGTTTTTGTAGAATTTCAAGTACAATGAAATTCAAATAAATGTGCCCATAAAAATTTTATTTTTTTTTGAATTTTTAGGCAATTTCACATGTTTTTCCCTCGGTAATGAAAATAGCAACACCCCTTTATTTTGAGAAATTTTTGAAAAAAAAAAGTAATTTTTTTATTAAATAAAATACCCTATTTCAATAATGTCGCCCTGTCTAGTAAATTACAAATTCCATTTGTTTAAAAAAAAATGTTTAAGACCTTTTTTTGTAAGAAGCTCCTTTTTTAAAAATATTAATAGAAAGGAAATGGTGGGGATTGAAACCGTCACCTTTTTCCCTCCCACTTGCTTTGCACGTAGCGATGTGTGAAACTTCTACTTATATCGGTCTTATAGTGGATTGTTTTGTCTTTATTAATTTTCAAACAAAGTGAATCAAGATATTATTCTCAACCCCGTGCTCGGGCTTAGGAATTACATGAAAACATTTGAGCATGGGATCATTCTGAAAAATGAAAAATATAAATCTGCAACAAATTTATCCAGATCTACAATCACCTCCAAATATTAGATATCTTGAAACTCTCCCAAAATACAAATGATCCATGAGTGCATACGTTATCTCTGAAACCAAATGTCGAAAACAAAAGTAAACAAGATCATAAATAGATACACAATAGTAATTATGATCATTACATTAATCATAATAATATGTAATACTTATAGATATTGGGCAACCATATTTACAATAAAAAAACACTTTAAAATATTTTTAAAAATAACCTAAAATTACCCCTAAAGCATCTACTCAAAAATTGCACTAAGCTATCTATTCTAGAACATTCTACATTAAAACAATGATGGATTAACTTTGCTAAATAAATGTAATTAATTCTAGATATTAATAAATATTGGACTACAACCTTACACACAAGGGTTTCTCATCTACAATTTAGACAACCACTTTGTTTTTTTTTAAACCACAAAATTCATTGCCTAAAAGTTGTAATTTTTCCATTTTCAATGAATTGTAGAGATATTAAATCTTAGTAATTAAAAGGTCATTTATTTCTCTAGACTTAATTCATATATTTTATCCTTCATTCCCTATGAATAAAAACATTGTTTCTCGTACACTACTAGCTTTATCTTTCTTTGTCAAACTTTTTACGATGCAGTTTTCATATTTCCATCTCTTCATACACTTACTTGAGGTGAAATCCCACCTTTCCCTGGGTTGTGTGATACCATAATTTCTTATTCTTTATAATTTATATATTTAAAGAATTGTGTATTTATGATATAAGATAATATTAGAATACAATAGTAATCACCCATATCCTGAATCATATTTGGGTAAAATATGGTAATTTACATCAGCATAAATGAGCTAACTATGTAAATACTAGGGTTAGAGATTATTACATTGAATATCTATTGAAATGAAATCATAAAATCTAAAATGTTTAAAAGGGATATCTAAGGACAATAGAATTGTCTTGAAATTTTGGGGGTCAAAAACTACAAGCATGACGAATCTAAAATCCGAATAATCAAGTCATAAACATTACATTGTCATGGCCTATTGAATAGGAAAAACAATATTACAACCAATTTACTATAAAATAGGAACAATACTAACCTTTATCTTATACAAGGCTTCTACGACAAATTTCTAAAAAATGCTTGAAATAGGATTTAACAAAACAAATAATTAACTAAGCCTATACAATAATATAATATTAGTTTCTAAATATGTTAATTAATCTAACAACCTCCCTTAATAACTAAAACAACTATAACATAAGTGAAACTGAAAATGGCTTTCTCAAAGGGATTTCCCAACAAGGAGATGGAAAAAGTATCACACCAGCATTTTTGATGACACTTTCTTGGTGGGGGAAGCTTTTGTCCCCAAAGCTAAGAAAATAAAATCTCTCTAGATGACTATATGGAAGTTTCGGGACATAGATGGTAAACTTCAGAAAAATCTCTCTTCTTCCTTAACACCATGGATAGCCATTGTAAGAAGATAGCTGAAATTTTGGAATGTGACTATAAATATTTCCCTACCTTTTATTTAGGTATCCCTCTTGGGGACAAGAGACCTTCTTGTTTGGATTGGAACTTCTTAATCGAAAGGTTTGAAAGCAAACTTCTTGCTAGATGGAAAGCTAATGTGTTATCCCAGGATGAAAAGATTACCCTTCTCATCAGTTCTCTTCAGAGTCTCCGGTGTATGCCATGTCCCTCTATCAACTTCTTGGAGGTGTTGGGGAAAAACTAGAAAAAATCCAAAAATGTTTCTTATGGAGTGGCACTGAAAGCAAAAAAAGAATCCCTCTGGTGGCTTGGGATCAGAGTTTGTAAACCTAAAAGCTTGGGGGACTTGGTCTTAGAGACTGGACTAAAATGAATAAATCCCTTCTTGCAAAAATTGGATGGAGGTTAACTAAAGAAAATGGAGTTTGGACCAGAATTCTAAAGAAAAAATATTGGATGGATGTTAATGACAATAGATGGATTTTTAAACAGGCATCCTTCAATGGTTCATGCATATGGAAAGCTATTAACTAGGCAAAATAAATTGTGGCTAGGGGTAGCAGGTGGAAAATAGGAAAAGGAAATGAGATAAGCTTCTAGAAAGATAAATGGGCTGGGAATTTTATCCTTAAAGATCAATTCCCCCAAATTGCTAGTCAACTCGAAGATAAATATGGGGAAAAAATCAATAACTATATGGTTGATGAAGACAACTTTCAGACATGGAAACTCATGGAACTAGATCAGATAGGAACCCAATGAACACTTGAGTAGGCTCAATGATTTTCTAAAAAATTATGTTTCTTCTAACAACAAGGACCAAGATAGAATTGTCTGGGACAAAGAACAAAGTGGTAATTTCTCTGTCAAATCAGCCTATTCCCTTTTTTAGGGAGAAACTAGAGAAGAAGATTTAAATGTTGGTAAGATATGGAACAAGAACATAACTCCTAAGGTTAATGTTTTCAGTTGGCTTTCAGTAATAAATAAAATTCTTACTGTTGATAATCTTGCTAAAAGAGGTTTCCAGATGGCCAATAGATGTGTTCTTTGTGAAGTGAATATGGAAACTGTAAATCATCTTCTCTCTGGAATGTCCCTTTTCCATCTAATGCTTTCTTCTATTCTGGGTTGCTTCTCGGTTTACTGGGTAATTCCTAAAGAGATCATGGATGCCTGGAATCAATGGAACTGTCCTTTCTTCAGTCGAGGGCTTAAAAATCTCTGGGTCATGAGTTTGGGTCACCTCTGGTGGGAATTATGGAAAGAAAGAAATAGAAGGATTTTCAAAAATAAGAAACTTCCCATTAGGTTGACTATAAACAAACTCCTACAAGTTGTTAGAAACAATTTTTCTATCCTAAGGAAAAATGAAATGGAAATTCTTGACAATGAACAACACTTCTTTAAGAATTGGAACATTATAGGTGACCCCAAACCCAAAAGAAGTAATCCTCATATGGGGATTAAGTGGAATTCACCTAGGGAAGGTTTCTTTAAACTCAACTTTGATGGGGCAGTGAAAGGTAATCCTGGGAAAGCAGGGGGAGGAGGTGTTCTTGGGACTCTCAAGGAAGATTTCTTCTTGCCTACTTCTTCGACCTGGGCCTCCAATCTAACAATGTTGTTGAGGCAGCTATGATGTTTTGGGGGTGAAGTTAGCCAAGGAGAAAGGCTTAAAACACCTTGAAGTGGAAGGGGACTCTTTATATATCATATCATGTTTGAAAGGAAAATCTCAACCTTCTATTTCTGTCGATGACTTCATAAATAAAACTAAGCTTTTATTATCCTCTTTTGAGGTCATATCCTTTCATCATGTGTATCATGAAGGAAACTCTCTAGCTGATTTTATGGCCAATTTGGGGGTGAATGCAAGGGGTCTTAAGGTGGTAGAGGATCCTAATAAGATGCAAGCCAAATTTATTGAAATCATGAAAAGGGAAGGTATAACTAATAATACTCCTACAAATGAGGAGGCATTAATTCTTCAGACTCATGACATCTCTTTTCATGATTCTAAATCTCATGCAAAATCTCCTTTCTAATCCTCACAAGGGTAGCCGGAGGATTTTTGTTTTTTATGGAAGTGGGATGATAAGATCGGGAAGGTAACTATTTGTAGAACAAAAAGAAGAACAGGGTTAGAAGCATGGGGGTGACTTAGTGAGAACTGAACCTAGAAAGAGGTAGGAGATGTCCATGAGGTGAGACCCTACTTGAAAAGGTGGGTATGTTACCCTTTTTCAATATCTTTGATGGCTATGATGAAAAAGTTGAGTGAAGCTATGGTGAAAATGTGGAAAGAAGGCCATGTTGGGTCAAAAACTTCTCCTTTACCATTTCCCAAAGCTTATTTCCAAAGTCTCGGGTTTAGCTCTGGAAGGAAGATGCATCTACAAACCTAAGTCGGACTACAACCTGGAGATTGAATGCTTTATGCAAGGTAAGGGAGCACTGTCTCTCTTCATAATGGTTATGCTCGGGAAATTTTCCCCATCCTTTTGATGAAATTTCTCAGTTGTTTATGTCCTACATTACCTTAGAAGGGTGATATAAAGTGATATATGGATATCACTTCCCTATGTTGAACCATGTCCGTAATGCTAAGCCCTATAATTTCCCTTTCTTCTGTATACTTCCCTTGTGAAATCTATTGTCATGGTCGAGAAAGGTACCTTCCCCTTACCTTTGCACCAAGGCCTCATCAAATCCCTTCTTAGGCTAGGAACTCCCCTTTTGGGAAAAAATGATAAATTTGGGGCTTCTGCCGTTGAATGTTCGGTGCCCAAGGAGGAAAGTTTTAGTGAGGATCTATTTGGAAAACCAGTGGCTAAAAGAACCAGATCAACCTGAGTCATGGTGGCGTCAAGAAATGAAGTAGGGAGGAGGCTCCTAAGATGGTTGAGGAAGTGGAGACAATCTTAGATTCGGGCGAGAACCAAGAAGGGAACCTAGACTTTTTGGTTTCTAGTAAGGATAAGGAAGTTGCTGAAGGGGATAACAGTGAGGAGATGGTGAGTGAGAAAGCTCTAGACACTTCAGAAGATAAGCATTCAAAGAACTCGGAGGAGGCCATTGAGAGCTGCATGCTCTTAAAACTACCCAAACGAAATTGTTTACTACCCAGGACTCTGTTGTCAAGTCTCATACTTTCATGTGGGAATTTGAGCATTGCAGGCTTGATACTGATATTAATAGACATAAGATTAGTATGGTTTCCATGGATCTAAAGGAACTAACTGATAAAGTGGAAAATTTATCTTCTTTGGTCCTTAGTGAACAACTCAAGAATGCAAATGAGAGAATCCTGGAGATGGCAAAGGATATGCGTTGAAGATGAAAGAAGTTGTTTTCCAGATTCGTGATGTCCATCTCCTCAATGTTAAAAGCACCATCCACCATCTCAAGCTATTAGTATGAGATGATTCATTCTATGGAACTTGCTAAGGAAAGAGAAAAAGAAGGAAAAGGCCCCAAAGTGGAGATTCTGAGCCTAACTATAAGTATTGGAAAGCTACCATCGACTCCCTTGTCAAAGAATGGAATGGTTGTATGAATTAGTGGGGGACATGATAAAAGAGTGATGAAGAAAATGGGATATTGGTTTGTTGTTGTTAGTTCTATGTTGTTTTGTTGTTAGTTTCTCTGTATTGTTGTTGTTAGTTATTTCACTATTTATCTGTTGTTTGGATACTTTCCTTTATGGTTGTATCTCTTTGTTGTTTGTTTTGTGATGCTTGGGTTTTGGTTGGGCTTCAATGGTAATCCCTTGGCCTCTTTGTAAGGAACTGGTAACACTTTGTATGGGGTAGGGTCCCCTCAACCCTTTTTACCTCTAATAAGAACTTGTGCTTGGTTTCAATACCTACGAAACAACAGTAAGAGAAAAATTTACCTACTCTTCACCTTGCAAATTTTGTTTTCTTGACTTTTTAGATTTCCCTTCTAATAAGTAAGGCAATTCACCTTTTGTACATTATTTACTATGGTATGGTACCACTTTGTCCTTTTGTGTTGGTATTCTTGATTTGATTGTGACAAGTGAGAAGCACTTTTTCACTACTAAAACTCAAATCTACTGATATTTTCATTTTGACTCTTTCTTAATTCTAGAAACATCATCCACATGTAGAAATACATCACTATTAGTAGATATACCATTATTTTAAAAGAATGGTTTGTTCTCATATATCAAAAATCATTACTCACTACAATCATGTACATATAGACATCTACTAATTCATTGTGCATTTCGCTTCTCACGATAGAAAAAAAACATGTATACTTTTCCGATATATAAGCAATAGATCCAAAAACATGAAAATTACTTACATCGGTGTTTACCTAACCATGCTTCTTCTAGTGTTATGTTCTCTGCAAGCATTTTTTTGGACTTCGTTGACTTTACACTCTTTAATTCAAACTTCTTCCCAATACCGATGGTGTACATTCTAGCTATCCACCATACTTCATGTTATCTCTATCACTATCATGTTATGCCTTGTTATGAATTCATTTTTTTATTTATATTATTATTGATGTATACCTTCTTTCTTGCAAAATTCCATGATTCTTTCAAAGACAAATTCATCCCATTAATTTATCTAAGAGCTTTTACATGTTTCCTCCTTTTCTCTACCATATATTTCTAAACAACAAAGTTATAGAAACATTCCGACTTTTACTAGGAACATAAACCCACATTTTCCTAGAGAAGTCATCTATAATCAACAAGTAATACAAAGCTCTAGATATTGAAGGTGTCCACATTGGACCATGCAAACCCACATGTACCAAATCCAATGCACCTTTTGTTTTCCATTCCTTATGTAGTCTCTTATTTCACCTAACTACTATGCACATTGGCACCTCATTCAGATAGATTTGAACACTCAACCGAAAGCACGTGAAGCTACCAAGTCCCTCCTTTGTATTTTTTTCAAGATGTTAGCATGCAAATACATGATGATAGATAACCAAGTGTTCATTCATTCATAATAACTCATTGCATACATTCAATTGGAAACACATGTAATAAGGAAACACATAGATCAGATAACTAATATCATATGCACCATGTAATCACCATATTCAAACACATCAATTACTAGAATCCATCCTCCATATTCCATCATAACAAAGTATTACATAACAAAAGTTGAATACATAACAATCATTACCACATAGTCATGCACACTAGTTCATCAGAGCAACATAACCCTAACACATCACATATTTGTTCTCACATTCATGGTACCTAAAAAAAGAACATACTCAGATATATATATATATATATATATATATATATATATATATAGGGGTGGGGACTTTCCCTTCACCACCTATGCACTCTAAAAATAGGCTACATGCTCAAAATAGCCATGCGTTAATAATTACATGCTTTTACAATGGAGCTAATAATAGATTATCCTATAAATAAGACTTTCTTTAATCCTAATAATAGCTTAATCTATGCATGACCTTTCATCTTCACTTTGCATGTGATTTATCCCAAAAAAATGTTCCTTGGCCACCAAGTCTCCTTGCTTTTCTCCTTTGCATGATCCACACTCCAACTCACTTTTTCTATTTTTAGCCCGTAATTTAAAAATTGGTAGTCTTGAATCTATCTTCTGGGCGTGTGTCACTACAATGGCCCCATGCATGTGTTCATGTGCCCCACTTGTGTGCCTCAATCTTCCACGCACTTTCCATACTTATCCATTTTTTTAGTCCAACATTACCCCACACTAATTACATTTCCACCCTCGACAATGGGGTTTCTTGACTTATCTCTCCAGAATACAATGAATAAGAATGTAAAGAATAAGGAATGATTACACAAAAATAAGGCATAAAGAATAGAAGTCTTTAGGGCGCGTTGGTCTCCTTCTCCTCAACTAGTAATAAAAGCTGGGGTATTCCTTATTTATTTCACTCCATGAAATCTTATCTCCCACACATGATTCCTTGATAATGCCTTATGTAATGAATGCAATAATATTTTAGATAGTCCCCTCTTCCATCTTCTTCACAATGTAGAGCCATTTCTTATTTACTTGGCTCCACCTCTCCTAGTTATTAAACTTAGTCAAGAGCTGAACAATGATTTTAACCACATGGTTAGTTACCTTTGATACAATCATTTCTCGCCTCCTTTCTAATAATCCAAATCAATAGTAATGGCCTCAATACCTACTTCATCATCAATATCTTGATAAATCTCTTTTCCCAAGATTTTGTAACCATGTAAGTTTTTGTATCAAAGGGATGGTGATGTGCACTTTCCTTCCTATGAATTAGAAGAAGTCCTCATAGACTCTTGACATCAGCCACGATAAAGTATTTCTGGTTTTCCAAAGTATGGAAACTCATAAATCTGTAAGACTCCAAATTTCTCCAAAGTATTGTATCCTTCATCATCGTAAATTAGTTTGTCATATTGATTCACAAGTTAGTCTTTTTATCAATTCCTTCTCTATTTGGTCCTTGTTTGCACTAGTGCGATGGTTATAATCACTTAATTTACTTCTATGAATATGGGATTCCCAATCATGCCCCATGATTACCCTTAGGATATTGCATTTCTAAAAACCTTTCCTTGGGCGCTCCTTCTACTTCTTCCTCTAGTTCCTTCTACTTCCTCCTCCTTGTGGATGCTACACTGTGATCTTTTTGGTGCCATTTCTAACTTGCACAACTTATCCTTACCTTTTTCTTCCTTCTTCTACCCTCTATCACCCCAAAAATTTGTGCCCTAGCTATGATTTATTTGTTCCAAACCCTATCTCTTTGAACCCTACTCTTCACGCCTTTAACTTTCTCTCACACTTCCTACGAAGGATATACACTACGTCCAGTGACCAAATTTGATTAGTTTGATGTACTTCTCATCTATAATCACACTTCATGCTTGTTCGAGAGATCAATCACTCTTCAAGGCTCAAAAACTCAAACATGCAAGGTAAGAATGAAGTCACATGCACCCCTTTTATATATTTTTCCAAATTTCCCACATTAATTTCTCCTCACCTACCACTATACCCAACTTTAATGATGCTCATTTACTTTTCCACACTTTTCATTGTTTTCTTTTATGCCCAATTGTAACCTTATGGTGCACCTACTACTTCTCAACCACATAGCTCCTTACACATGCCTTTCTATGTCGAAGAACATAATCCATTACATCATATACCAAGTAGTTCACAATGTCACATCCTATCTCATGTTACCTGTGCAATCCTTTTCTTATGTGTGGTCTTCATCCTGATAAATTTCCCTTATGAGTACCATCACCTTAGCACTGTGGAACTTTATCCTTTCTCCAATCCTTCGAAAAACACCCTGAACCATTCAACCCCACACTATTTTTCTCTTCCGCGCACTTGCACCTAGTTCACCCACACTAAAAATATACATGGTCCTCTGCGCATGAACTCAATAGATAATAATCAGCTTCATGCACGCAAGCGCAATCATTACAAAAAACAAGAAATTCAAAATGACAAAGCATAACAATGATGAAAGGAAACACATAAAAGGTAAATCTAATCTAAATGACAATATTACCTTATTACAAACACCAAGAAGCTTTATTTATTGCAAGGATTTAGCCTAATCCCATTGAAGTATGTTGTCATCCAACACCGAAATTGAAAAGAAATGATTTGAGTATCTTGGTTTCTACAAAATGTCCTAACCAATGCACCTTAAACTTCCTTGGGTGGTGCACAAACTTGGAGTCATAAAGAAGGACCATCTTGCCAACTTCAAACATCTTGTTCTTAATGTGCCTATCATGCCATGCCTTATGTCTTGCCTTCTAGTATTCTAGATCCAACGTGCGGTGGCACACCTCTCATCTAACTACTTTAGTTTTTAAATGCACTCCTTAACAACATAATCATCATCTAGTCCACATGTGCATGCAATACGTAGGGATGGTAACATGAATTCAATTGGTATTACTTCTTCGCACCAAACACAAATTGGAAAGATATGGTCTTGTTCAACATTTTATAAGTGGTCCTGTATGCCCAAAGTATAGTTAACACTTTATCATCCCAATATTTCCTTCCAACATCACATATTTTTGTCAAGGTCTGTCCCAAGATCTTGTTGAAAGCTTTCATGAGTGCCATTAGCTTGAGGGTGATAAGGAGTAGTCTTATGATGTGCCACCATAAACTTTTCTAATAGAATTATGATTGTCTCATTTAGAAAATGAGTTCCTCTATCACTTGTTAAGCTTAATGGGCAGTCATACCTATTAATGATATTCTCCATAAGAACCTTGTTGTTGTGGTTTTGTATAGTCCTTTGTAGGTGTTACCTCTTCCCACCATGTAAGATAGTCTATATAAGTAATAATATAACATGCATCGAGTCCTATGCACGGGTGGTGAAATCTATCATATAAAGTCAATAGCCCAATTTTCAAAAGGCCCCACACTTGCAATAGGTTGCAATGACATTTCATCTCTATGTCCAAGTTTTCCAAGGCGTTGAAAATGATCACATGCTTTCACATACTCCTTAGTATCCTTTTCAAGGTCTCCCACCAAAGTCTTGTCATAAGAATATTACACGTTGTAGCATCACCAATGAAATGCACACCTTTTATCCCACCATGAGCCTCCTCCATAATGATTTCACACTCATGTTCTAGAACACAATGTACGCAAAACATTGCCATGGCCCAACTTGTACAAATATCCACCAATTAATTGATAAGGTGTTGTGTGTATAATAAGCTACTTATTTTCAATGTTTTCATTCCTTCTTTAGCACCATGCCAAGGTGCCAAAACACTACAATATATTCTAATTCTTTGGGTGTGTGATTGAATCTAAATAATTATTCATTGGGTATAGTATCTTCAATGTTATGTGCGTCCTCGCTAGAATTGATCCTTGATAAATGGTCAAGCCTTGAATTTATTTTCCTTGGTTTCCCAACAACTATAAAATCAAACTCCTGAAATAGAAGTATCCACCTACATATGCACCCTTGTAAAACAGGCTTGTTGACCAAATACTTGAGCACCATATGATATGTATAGAAAATAAATGAGGTTTCCAACAAGTATTTTTTGAACTTATACAACGCTTAGATCATAGACAAAGCTTCGCACTCAAGTAGTGGTGTAATTCCTTATTCAAAAGAAAATAGGATGGTCCATAATTCCTTCTCCTAGTTTGCACCAATATGACACCAATTTCCATGCCAGAGGCATCAATATGAATATGAAAGAGTTTTTCCCACAAAGGAAAATGCAAAATAGGTGCATTATTAAGCATTTCCTTGATTTCTTGAATGCCTTATGTTGTGTGTCACCCAAATAAAATTTCCCTTTAGATTTTAAAAATTCTTCCAAGGGCACAAAAACAATTTTTATAGCATTTTATAAACTTCTTGTAGTATTCTCGTATGCACTAGAAATTTGTGCACGTCACTTTGATTGGTAGGTTCTTCTAGGCCCAAAATTACAACTATCTTGGTTGGGTCTACCAACAATCCTTCTTTGCAAATGATATGCCCAAGTAAAGTTCCAAAAGGTGTAGCAAAGATGCACTTCTTAATGTTAGAGAGATATTTTCAACTATTTTGCATCTATCAAACATGAGTCTCATATTATCACAATGATCCTTGACTAAACCATACATTGTCCAATCATCCAAATACACCTGCAAAAATTTGTGAATAAAGTCTTGAAAGGCCTACACAACAATGCATGAGAAACATTGTTGGCACATTTTTTAGTCCAAAGGGCATAATTGTATATGAAAAACTTCCCCACTTAGTGGTGAAAATTTTATTCTCTGATATTCTTTCATGATGCATACCTAGTGATAACCTGAAAACCCATCTGTAACAAAATATATCTAGCACCCAACTACACCTTCAAGGATTTCTTCTGTGAAAGGGGTGGGAAAGGGATCTATGACACATGAAGCATTTAAATCTTTGTAGTCCACATAGATCATAATCCTCCCATCCTTATTAATACTTATGACCATGGGGTTGACCCATTTAAATTCTTCAATAGGCTCAATTATTCCAAACTTGAGCATCTTATCAATTTCCTCTTTCACCTTCATGCATAGGTTAGGATTCATCCTATAAGGCCTCTTCCTAACCGAGTGTGTGCCTTCTTTCAGATTGATCTTCATCTCACCTAAAGAAGGGTGTACTCCCTTTAACTCATGATAGCCTCATGGAAATAAGTCCTAAAATTTGTACAAGAGCTCAATAATCTTTGCTACTTCTTTCTCTGACCAATAATCCCCAATAATGGCTTCTTTATGCTCAGACTATGTACTAATGTTAACCTTCTTTATTTTCATAGGAGCATGGTATGTGTGCACCTTCTCATCTATAAAATCCATTACCTCGCGTACCTTCAGTGTGGCTAACATCCAAATTGTCAACTTCCTCATCATCAATCATATAGACCAGTTTACCCTTCTCTTTTCTTTCTAGGAATGATCCATCTTGTACCTCTTCTGTCTCCTCAATATCAAGGCACGCCTGAGGTCAAGTTCTCCAAAAATCTCTAACATGAGCTCTTCTACCTTTGTGTTATCCCCCAAAGTGATGTGCTTCATTATCTATAATGCTTCATGGACTAGAGGCTTAGTAGAAAAATAATCAAAAGTTTGGATCATACCTATAGTCATCTCTTGCCAATTTTTGTTTCTCTTTTAACTCAACATAGACATACCATGCACACACACACCATACAATGTGGAGTAGAAATTGTGTACCCAAAGTGATGGTAGTAAGGCCTCCTTACCCTACACCCATGATCTCTCACACTCATGGATGTGATGAGAGGTAGGATACTTACCATGAAATTTGCATGTTTGTGTAGGTACATTGTTCCGAGTAAACCTAGTAGAAAAGGTGATTCTCACTTCTCACCATTCTAAAAGGTTATCTCTATGTGTTTCCCACTAGCGTGTTATTATCCCACGCAAGGTATAGAACAACATATTTCTCCTATCCCCTTCATTTTTCCACTGAGTCTCCATTACACACAATAATGTATGGGATTCCCTTCACCAGTATACCTTGGTACCTGAGCTAATCCCAACCACCTCACCATGTGTGGCTTGATCATCTGAGTGACTCACCCTTTAATCTCTCACCCAACTAGTTCATACATGCCATGGGCCTAGTTATCACAAGCAACACTAGTAGTTTCACTTACCGACTACGCATCCTCCCATTGAAGAATGCCTTCCTTTGATGGTTCTATATTTTATAGATTGTGCATCATCTCGATCATAGATTCTATTAAGTTCCTCTTCACTCAAAGGATCAACATAAGGCTCTTCCTTCTTTTCAAATAGAGGTATAATCACACACTCATCCTTTTTCTCAAAACTGATGTACCTCTTGTTAAAGCGCAAATCAACATTGTTTGCATAGCACCAAGGTCGTCCAAGTAATGTTGGAAATTTTTCTTCTTCAACAAGCTCCAACACCTCAAAGTCCCTAGTAAACTTAGCTCCTAAATGATAATAGATGCATCCTTTAGTACCCCAATGAGAAATGCCTTATTTTTTTTTCATTGTACAACACAATCGTTGTAATGTAGGTCTTCCCATCTGATTCCATGCTTCAAGAGTCAACACATTTACCTCAACACATGTATCGATCAAAATATTTTTCACTAACCAACCATCAATAACCACATCGAGTGTGATTTCTTTTTCAAATTTATAGTTCTAAGGTGGTATATTTTCCTAAAGTTTATGTCTCTCATGTGCTTAACTCCAACGCATAGTAACTTCTCTCTAAACCATTCCCTAGTAATGGTATGATATTCTCCTAGCATAAAATATTACACACCTCCTTCAAGTTATCCACATTCTTTTTTGGAATTCTAGTACTCTTTACATGCTCTTGTGTGTGCACCTACTCCTTTAAGCATTGTATTTCACCCTGTAGATCTCTAATGACTCTCATAGTCTCTGATAAACTTCCTTTTGGTGTGCAACATCTAGATACTTAGCATGTATCACTTCCTCCCTCATTATAAGAGGTTTGGCCTTGGTGGCTTGTAAGCACATGTTGCCTCGGAGCTTATCATAACTAGCATGGGTTGTAACTCTAGATCAGTCTTCTTAGGAATCTATTGATCAAAATTTCATGTTGCACCTTGATCATCCCAACACCATTTTCTTTCTTCTTATTTTTACTCATGTGCTCATATAAGTCTAGGAAATCCTCCAACTTATGTGGCTTCCCACACCATAAACATGTTGTATTCTGAGGGAAATCCCATTGGTAATGATCAGGTGATCCACAGGTGTAACAAGTTCCTCAAAAAAATCTACCTCTACCACCACCATGACCTTGTCCACAATATCCTCCCCGGAATCCTCCATTCCTATTATCTCCATGATTGTTCCCTTCAATTATATTTTCCTTCTTACTCCTTAAATCCACTCACCACACTAGTTTGGTGCACTCTATCTCAATGGCTTCATGGATGTGATCAATCAATCTACGATTGTGAGTGTAATGAGTATAGGAATTCAAATCTTATAGTACAGGGACACCTTCTTCTAGATCACACACTGTAAAAGAGGGAAATCATGCACATCATGGTTCAGGTGACATACTTCACAATCTAGTAATAATGCGCACACTTTGAATTACATGGGAAATTATCCTTAGTATGTCCCTCCACCTCATTACATATGTACCATATTCCATTTGTGTGTCTCATGTACTAAATTGTAAAAAAGCTTTCAACTATTTTTCCATGGCTATAATTTTTTCTTCTAAGAAAGAGCTCACTCAATATTAACACTTCTAATTGCCTTAGAATGCAAGGCTTCTTCTAAATCCTTGTGTGGATCCACATATATCTTATGAGAATGTTCTCTTCGAAATGAAGTCAACAATCCTCTAATGAACCATTTTGCATGCTAACTGGGATGAATATCATAAGAAAACTTAGACAATATGGTCTTAAAACGTGCATCATACTCCCTCACGATTTCAGCTAAACCATGTTTGATATCCTTGAGTGCATTTATGCTCTATTGCTTAAACTCTAGAATGTGAAAATATGATAGAAATGCATAACACAAAGCATCATAATCAACCATATTCTAATGTGGGTCATACTTCTGTACCAGATATGCACGTGCCCTTGTAGTGTAGTAGAAAACTAACTAGCCTTCCTATCTGAAGTTGTAATTCCCTTAGCACACCATAGTAGTTCACACTTATGCACATGCTCTATTACATCTTCAATCCCTCTATACTTTGGTAAATGGAGAGACATCTCATAGTAAACATAAGGTGTGGGATAATGGTTGTTGAAGTTTTTTGGTGGTTGTTGGGGATGTAGACCTTGTTTTCCAGATCTAGATCTATAACCTCCACCATTATTTCCTCCTCGATCCTCTGATCTACCCAATCCTCCTACTATGGGAAATGGGCCAGATTGATGTACTCCCTTGTGTCCCATTGGAGGTAATACACTGGACACCAATGGTTTACATGGTTACAATTTTTATTGTAGTACTTCTAATGGTCTGCACGACAACATTCTTTCCTGGTGATGTGCTGAAAACAATCCTACCATCAAAATCCCAAACAACGGTGTTGAATGTGACGTCATGGGTGTGCTACTAACTTTATCTCTAAATTTAATACAAATCAATATCTACTTGTCTCTTCTTTTCTACCTACATTATCTTATTTCTCAATGATTACCTATGGATCTGGAACACCATGCATAAGGGCTAGGTGGCTAGGTGGGTTTAGATGCGCACCTACGGTCCTCATTCTCTCCTCTAACGTGCTCTCATCCAAAGCTGAAGGGGATTCTCTATTGTGTTTTCCTAAATTTTAGATATCCGATGATGTGGCTCCTCATCTCCACAAGAGATTCAAAACCTTCACGATCCATCATCCTCCTCAACTCTAGCACCTCCCGAATATCCCACTTAAGTGCCATATCCCTCTCTAGGCTTCATTAAACTTGAGTCATCTTTCCTCTCTCTTCCTTTCTACCACCAAGTCCACCATCTTTCTCCACACTTATTCTACCCCGTGCGTGGGGAGTTTATCTATCCATGGGTAGAAGCTTTAAATCCATTTATATTATCAAAATCTTGATCAAAATAAGTATAATGCGCAAGTATGATCCTTTGTGCTCATGAAATAATCTAAACTCATCTTCCTCTAGGCAAAAATAAGTATAAATAGTGTACTCTAATGTGTAATTACACAACACTCCAGCCCACCAATTCTACAACTCTATTCCACTCCACATCAACATTAGCAAGAGTTTGGTAATCCTTTTGTGTCTAAAGTCTCGGTCTATATCCCCAACACTTTCCTAATGCATATGCTACCAACCACTCATACAATTCTATTGGAAATAAGTTGAATAACATCTCATAGAGCTCATGATAAATATTATCTTCCACCCAATGATATGCATTGAAATTAGGTCCAATGTTATATCTTTGCGCAAATTGATCCTAACTTTTCTCTACCCAACTTTCAATGCTCTCTAGATTCAATTGATATGCCATCGAAAGCAACATCTGCGGCAAAAGGATTTTAAAAAAGATCTCGGAAATGGAACCAAAATGTAGTCTCTTATTTCACCTAACTACTATGCATGTTGGCACCTCATGAGAAGCTACTTGAGTGGTCCCCACACATCTAAGTGTACAAGCTCCAATTTCTCCTCCTTCTTAGTTTCCCCAAATTTGAGAAATCTCACTTTCTTTTACTTTCCAAAGATACAATGCTCACAAAAATCAAGTTTTAAATCTTTCAAATCTGATAACTTACCCTTAGCCTTTAAGATCTACATTCCTTTTTGACTCATATGACCTGACCAATTATACCACATGCATGTATTTGAATCCGAATTAGATAATGCAAAAAAGGAATCGAGTAATACAAGTAGATAAATAGAATGTTCATACCTTCTTACCTCTTGCCACAACAAAAGCACCCTTGGTAACTTTCCAAGAGTCTCTATAAAAGTAACCATGCAACCAAATTCACCTAGTTACCCCTACGAAATAAGATTCCTCACGATGCTTGGCACATGTCTCACATATTTCAATACCCATGTATATCCATTCTGCAATTTTAGATGAACTTCCCCTTTACCAATAATATTGCAAGGTTCATCATCACCCAAATAAGCATGTCAAAATTTCCCTAGACATAATTTCTGAAATAACCCTTATTAGGGGTTGCATGGAAAGAAGCTCCTGAATCTAAAACCCATGATTCAATTCTATTATCTAAAGAAATAATAAGAGCATCTTGCATTACCTCTGATGCAGCAAGATTTTCTTCTTTACCTTTATCTAGTTGTTGGTTCTCTTTATCCTTTGACCAACAATCTTTCTTTGCATGTCCTTTCTTTCCACATTTCCAACAAGTAATTCCCTTATATGGATTTAGATCTACTATCCCTTGACTTTGATTTCTCATTACTCTTACTCTTGGATCTCTCCTTCTTCCTACCCCTGCTTTCTACATTCAAAGCATTTCCAGATGATGTTTCCTCTGTACTCTTCCTATGAATTTCTTCATTCAAGATTATACTAACCACATCATCAAACTTCAAAATATTATTAGCAGATGTATTACTAACAACCATTACCAAGTTGTCCCAACTATCAAGCAAAGAACATAAGAATAAAAGTGCTTTTACTTCATCATCAAATGGTATTACAACTGATTTTAACTGATTTACAATAGATTGGAAATCATTCAAATGACTAGAGGTAGATTCACCTTCATGCATCTTAGAACTAAATAGTTTCTTCATAAAATAAAATTTATTTGAAGCACTAGGTTTTTCATATAAATCAGCAAGATAGATTTCATTAAGTCTACCATAGAAAGCCGCTTCATAATATTGGAAGCCACGGATCTTTGTGAGACTCAATCTTATAGATCCTTAAGCCTTTACATCAAGAATATTTCATTCTTCATCAGTCATCTTCATAGTTCTAGACTTCTCATCCAACGGTAAGTACAAATCTCTTTGATACAGATAATCCTCAATTTGCATCTTCCATAATTGATAATTTCAGCCGTCAAATTTCTCTACCTTGTATATATTTATTATCTTCTGCCATTTTGTAGCTCCCACTCAATTAGAAAACCCTCTATGAGTAAATATGTCAACACACAAAACCCTCAAACAAAGCTCTGATACCAGTTGTTGGGGTTAGCACACGGTTGTATAGACAATATATTAGATCTAAGCATACATGCAAATAAAAGTGGATATTCTACCAGAAGAAATATACAAAACAAGAGACATAAATCAACACTAGATTTAATGTGGTTCACCTAGTGTGGGTTACGTCCACCAAGAAACAAGTCAATCTATTATCCAAAGCTTTGACAAGATATACAATGAAGATTTACAATCTTCCACACCTCTCAGATGTTCAGTACTTTCTTTCCATCAAGCTTTTGCTTCTTCACCAAGAATTCTCTCTCACATAATTATCTTGTAATTATGATCCATACTTACTTCTAAACCCTATCTTTTATGCTTATATAGTCGTTTATAGACTTAGGGAACTTAGCCATGTAATTACAATTAATAAATCTATTTTAATGCTAAAAATAGATATAATTCCCGAGATTTAATTAAAACTTTGTCACCACAGTAACCGAAGCGCCATTCTTCCTAACCATCGTCATTTCCACTTGCCCTTGACGTCAAAGTCGACCTTAAGCGATGCCGGTTCTTGTATTTTCTAGCAAGTTCCAATTACATGCTAAAATGAAGTAATTAAGCTTCACACTCAACAAGTTTTAAAAGGTGACCAAAAGGAGAAAAAGACCAAAAATATTAAGAAGAATATAAATAATGGAAGGATCTCTCGTGAGGGATAGGAGTTCTAGGCACTTTGTCCTAGCTGGTCACTAATGTCCATGGTCATAAAAGATAAATGGAGTTAAGTGTTCAGAATTAAAAAGGGAAAGGAGTTGTTAACCACTAGTTTTCTTGTTTATGAATCATGTTTTCATAAGTATGCTTTAGGACCTAGAAATGTACCCAAGTGCATAGATTTTGTGTCTACAAATGGCACTTGTACCTTTTGTGGAAAGTTTGGGAATAAATAATTGGATTGTTATTCTAACTCAAATAAAAATTCTCAAAGTAAGAAGAATAAGAACAAGAACCATGCAAATATTGTTGAGAAAACTATTTCTTTATGAAACTTTTTGCTAATGTTATTTATACATGTTGATGTATTGGTGATTGCATGTTTCATGAAAGTATCGAGTTTTCTTTTTCTTTTCATAATGTCCTATAAATTTGGCATGAATTTTTAGGAATTTAAAACATTTTTATATTGACTTATTAACTCTCCTTTAAAATACAAATCCTAAAATTACTTAGTCCTTCTTTGGAGAATTTGAAACAAATGTCCAAGAGTATGTTCATCCTTCTTGACTTTGATGGATTTATATATTGAGGGAATCCTCTCAATTGTGTCTTTGTCTATAATTCTGAAATGGGCTCAAATATGGTTCTATTACCCTTCATAATAACCTTAGGAAGATAAACCATTGGAAACCTTCTTATCGAAGGATTGACTGATTTTTTTGTTTTAAGAAGTTTGTCTTGTTAATTTGGTTTCAAAACTCTTTGCATCTTGGGTGTACTCCCGATTTGTCTCTCAAAATAAATTTTATAATGTTTCATGAAGTCTTTTGCAACATACATGTGTATTCTCTTATAACTCTAGTTAAGAGTGTAGTACACTAAGGCAGCTTTCTTCTTTCAAGTTGAATATGATGTGTAAAATTTGAAAAATAGACATATTTATTAGTATTGCATTACATATGATCTCTTAATTTCTTGTAGAAATAAGAATCTAATTCTTAAAAACAAAAAGAGATTAAGACAATGTTTTAAATATACTTATTTAAGTTTGGTAAATAATTCTTTTAAGCATGGTTATATGTCAAAATCACAAAATATGTTATTGAATCTCTTCTTTTGTATCTTTCTTGACTTACTTGAAGAGATACCATCATTGATTATAAACTTACGTGTGATAAATTTATTTAACTATCACTAACATTCTATACATTAGGACTTGTTTATAATTATTCACCCGAGGATCCCATGACAAAACTTTGAAAAATGGTAAAAAGGATATTTGAGGTAAAATCAACTATGTTATGAATTATTTTTAATAGAATATTTTTATTTTTACCATGTTACTTATCTACTTTTACGGATGTTCTTGTTTCAATTTGAATATAGATCACGATCACTTAGAGTGGAAAGGAGAAATCACTATGAAGTATTATGGAAGAAGCAAAGGAATCTATGTAGCTTAAAATATTGGTGATGGACTTCATATGGGAGTCAAAGGAAGCATTTACTTCTAATTGGAAGTCAATATTGTATTTATCTTACAAACAATACTGGATCATCATTAAAGAATGGAGCATATCAAGTATGCAGCTCTTATGGTGAATATGTTCTCACCTATGAATCTAAAGATCATGTGGAAGACCTTTGATCTTTACCTCTTGAATCTAATAATCATGTGGTATAGTTTGGATAAATGATCATGTGGATGACTTTGATCTCCACTTCTAAATCAAATGAGCAAGGCTCAATGATCATGTGGATGACATTGATCTCTACCTCTGAATCGAGTTGATCATATGTTGTTTGACTCACATGATCATGTGGATGAATTTTATCTCCACCTCTGAATCATATGGGAAAGAATTAAATGATCATGTGAATGATTTATTCACCTACTGAATTAAATGAGTTTTATCCTTTGAGTTTCCCTTGGGAAATAAAGAGGAATGCACATTTTTACGGTTACTTTGATACCACCTATTTTTCAATGTTAGCCCTTATCGAAAAGCTGATTGATTCAATTGAAATCTCCCTATACTATTTCCATTTTGTTTGAGTAAATTATTGTTTTATGTGAGTTTACTTGTAATACCCAATGAAGCATTATATATGAGAGTTTGTTAACTCCATAATATTATGTAAGAATTCATAGGTAATCACTTTATCTTGAGAAATTTTTGAAATTTTTATCATCCTAGTGTACCACGGTTTTTACAAAATATGCATAATGCTTTCTTTTTACATGACTTCAGCAATGCTCCATAGCTTTTCTAAAACTGTAGGTTACTTCTTTTACTTCGCACTTGTGCAAGTATGGGGAACTTTTATAATGCATTACAGCTGCAAAACTTCGGAATACTATAGTAGTAAACTACAGAGTTGTAAAACCCATGAAACACTACACTAGTGTCTTTGCAGGAGTTGCAAAACCCATGGAACACTACAGTAGTGTATTATAGAGTTACAAAACTTGTAGAACACTATAGTAGTGTACCATGGAGTTGTAAAACCCACGAACATTGTAGTAGTTGTAGCGACCCAAAATTTCACACACAAACAACACAGTGAAATATAGGATAACTTTTTTTTTTGACTTGCTTGACACATAACACGACACAACATGTCGTCACAAGGTTACAACCAACTCTGGGAACCACTTGTTACGAGGATGACCACAAGGTCAACTACGAAGCGTTCACACTCAAAAGGATAATACACACTCTCTTTTGAGAACAACATAGAAGTCAACCACATGGCACTCTCACATTAGGGCAAGCCACAGTAAGAAATGATTGAAGGTTATTTATTTTGATAAAACACCCTTTAACTCATGACTTATGTTTTCAGAGAGATTCAAGATATGATTCGTACAAATTCATCTTACCAACTGAGTTATTTTCTTATACACTGTAGAGTAGTTCACTTAAAGTCTTCTCCTTTATGACATTTATTTGTTTTATATATTTATTTGATAAAGATGGTAATTTAATTCCACAAGGCCATCTATTCACACTTACGTTACTAGAACTCGTTCATGCCCTTATGACAACATCGGTTCACGTTCAACAAACTTAAGAGAAAATTACAAGGCACCTTGGATAAAGTTAAAGGAAGAAGGTCAAATGAATTCACCCTTAAGATGTCATTAGTTTTTACTGAGGTTTAATTGGAGCTTGAGGTTTTATACGTAATTATTAACGCTTTTACTTAGGCTTCACCGAAAGAGCTTATCAAAAGGAAACTACTTACTTTTAAATAGGCTGAGAGATAAATTGAGTGGTTTCTAAATTTTCTTCTCTTACTTGTTAAATCTTATTAGAAACTAACCATTGTTTTCCCTTAAGCTTGTTTAAGAGTTCACCCAAAAGGGGTAGTGTTCACTAGTTTAGCTAGGGATATCAAATTTTAAAATTTTACTTTACAAGGATAGTTTCACCTTTGATTATTTCAGGAATCTATTGTTCTCAAGTAAGTCATCTCTACATTAATTTATCTGAATATATATATATATATTTAGTTAACTTCTATAAGGGTTAACCACTCCATTTAATTTTACTTATATCACATCATTACAAGGTGTCAGAGAGTTTTGACTTAACACTTTATTCTCAAAATCAAGGTTTTACAATACTTATGCCAATGTAATGATTGAATATCATTTCTCACCAAGGTAAGTTACTAGTCTAACAACAAAAGGGAAAGAACACTTCACCACGTAGTTTTCCGAACATACCAAGACAAGAGATCTTCTAAACTCCTTGCAAGCAAAGTTACAAAATTACAACGCATTGAACTTTCTACAAAGAACTTCATAATTTGAGTGATGAAACTTTTACACTCTTTTCCTTTAATCTACTCGCATAATCCATCATCTGCACAAATATTTACTAGAGTCAGTTCGCTAGCTAGCCCAGAGCATGATAAGATATAAACCTCACCTAATAATTTATGCCATCTAGCATTTAAATAAATGAAAGTTTGCAATACTCCTTATCAAATAAATTTCTAACATACATTTAAAACTTAAGCGCACATCTCATGATAATACATTTCATACTCATTAATGTTCACTTCCTTAAGATCTGCTTACATAAGAACACAATTCCAAGTGACTAGATATCTGACCTTAACCATGCGATCAATCATACTTAAATTACGAAATAATAATAACGCTCACCTAATACCCTCGACCTACTTCACATATATAAGTATCCAACAAGTATTATCTTTCAATTAAATAAAAGCACCAACGACATTAAGTTTATATAATAAATACAAGCATCAATCTTATATTATTCATCGATATTACCCAAGTATCAAACCTTCATAGATAATCAGTGATATGTAAGTATAATTTGGATTTTTATCTCACAATTTTAAGAATATACTTATGTTAACAAAGATTCCACCAATCCACAAGTTCATATATTATTTAGGTATCCTTTTGGTTGCTTATTCCATGTCTTTATATGTTTCTATTAGTATAAGGGTCCAACTCATTGGAATGAGTTACGATCAACAATATTGTCATATTTTGCTAATATGTCAAAGATACATTTGACTAACTAAGATATGTAAGCGCGGTCCAAGCCACTATAAATACAAGTATCAACATTATCTCAACTCCCGATTGAGATGCAAGTATCAATTTTTAGCTAACATAATAATCATCGTAAATGCGGAAAATATTCCACTCGTTAACCAAGTATTGAAATAACATATTTATCCTTACTGGTTACCTGATAACATAATATACCCTGTTATATAATTCAACCTCCACTTGCATACCCCAATTTATGGGTATTAATTATTGTTCTATAAAATGAAGTTAAATAATTTGGTGGACTTATATCCTTCTTGTCATACATGGTATGCACGGTCCCATTATGGTAGCATTGTCACCTTTACTTAAGGCTATGCATGACTCCATTTTAGGGTAGTTATCTTAACTTCCTATTCATCTCATTTCCTACCAAAAGTCTTTGACAAGCTTCAAGGTCAAAGTATGAGATAAATTTATAATTTCATATTTCAAGCATTGCACTGAATTCATATGCATGAGGACATCACATATTAATCAAACTTGAAGAATGTCATCATTCATGAGAGTTTGATGTATCGATATTACTTTAACCGATTCAAAGATCCAAGTAGTGCCTCAAAATTAAGCCAAAGAATTATCCACACGGGATAATGACTTGCGTGCATAACATATTCGTAAAGGTCATAGAAAACCCATTAACGCATGCTTGAGGAGGGTTCGATCTAATAATAAGCTCATAGTAATAGTAATAGCAGAGGGCCTGGTGAGGGGTTTTCAATAATCCCCAAGGTAAATGATAATCGAATGACTCAGATGGAGCTATCTAGAAAGACCAATTAAACTAGTATGACTCTTCCCAAATAGAAGCCCCCAATCCTAATGGGAGTTTATATTATTATAAATCCACAGTAAAATCCAAATACAGTCATATCGGAAATTCCTTTTTCAAGCCATGTTCTACATAATATAAACAATACAAGAAAAATTATAAACCTCATTCACGCTCCATAATATTTTCTACAGAAACCATCATTCAAAGGAAGAATCAAGGAAAAAGATAAACCAACATTATAAGATCAGTAGGAAAGAATCGATGTAGAGATTTCTTCTACTCAAATAGTAAATAAGATAAACTGTAAAGGAGGAGAGATCAGTTCATGCAATTATGATTAAAAGTCATTTGAAACCCATCTCTTTAGGCATCTCTTTCAAGAAAGAGTCAATATATGTAAATGCATGTTATATAATATCCAGAGTCCAAATGCTATTTATTTAGTAAAACAAAAACACATCAACATTCCAAAAGAAACCCACATCTACAGCAATCGAACAAAATTGCAAAGATTGATTTACCCAAATACTAAAGGGGATAAATCATTAAGAGAGAGGGTTAGTCTTATCATGCCTGTTTGGGGCTTCCTCAATGCAGCCACGTCGAACCAAGGCTCCAGCAGCTACAACACATTCCAAAAACATTCATTTTCCTCAGCACGTAGATCTCTCATGCAAGCTTCATGGCGCACGGTACAGTCAGGGAGAGGGCGGCCAGGGCAGGAGATCAAACCCACGAACAACAAAAGCCTGAGATAGAAAGGTCCCAAAGGCTAGATTGAAATAAATAAAAACACAAAAATGCGTTAAATGAAAAATCCTATGAAGCTTCCATTAAACGCACTTACCAGGAGCACACCCAGACTCCACAATCTAGCCAACATCCTCCCAGCCCGTGTCCAAAGGGGCATTAGTGCAGAACATGAAAGCATACCAAAGCACAAAAAGGGGAAACTTGGATTCGCACCAGGTGTGGAGCCACCCGTGAGGCATGCAACTGTTTGCAAAGGCCGCAAAAAAGGGATTTCCATGATTGCAGGGTACGCACAGGAAGGATCAGTAAAAAAATAAAGTCTTTGTTTTCATTGTATGTAACTACTTGGTGTCTAACCTGCTCCCTTCACATAGCAATCATGCAGACAGCCAACACCCACGAATGGCTTGAGCAAGCAGCAAGGCAATTTGTGCTTCATGAATATTCTGATATGAAACAGATCCACCTCTATGAGATTCTCTTCCATGAGTTACATCGTAAAACAAGTAAGGTCTCAATAGAGAATCTTTGCAATAAACTTCATCAGGTCTCCTAGTAACACTCTCACTGTCACATAGTCGATTTTGATAAAAAAATACCTTGAAGGAGAATCCCGAATTTGAGGATGCATTCGATACTGAACAGATAACAACATAGTTGGACAACCCGCTTGTTGGAAGTGCTCAGAAAAGGTTTCTACTATCTTTGCAACATGCTGCTTTGCTGGCTAAATTCTGTTGCGAGGCATTGCTTTGTGGATCCCTGACAAGAACACACCTCGCAGCACCCAACGAAAGTGGAGGTAACATGCCTGCTTCACTAGCTTGAAGCTTCATCTAAAACCACGCGCGGGGTAAGAACTCAGACCAAAAGTCCTAGATAAAAAGAATATTGCGGCCAGGAGAAAACAACGCACACACGCAGCAAGGAGAAGAAATCAGAGAAGAAAGAATAAATCCAACCCAACCAGGTATGCGGCGAGCAGGTAAGAAGGAGTACAAAAATTCTGCGATCACCAACCATCCACGCAGCTAACAACAAGAAAATCTAGGAAAGATTTGCTAAAACAACTAAAATTAAAGTATGCGGCCCACTACCAAAAAGGGAAGAGATATTTCTTACCCACAAGCACGTGGGATAAACCAAGCAGAAATGAAATAATTAAAGAAGTAGGTGGCCTTCATTCCCACAAAACGTGCCCAACACTCATCCACCCATACGCATTGAATAAAAGAATCAAAATGAGATCAAGGTGAAGAAAATCAGGACTCCACCGACTCCCATCTCCCTCACGCAAGGTAGAAACATAATGGCCATTACGGTCTGCAGGTTGGTGGTTGGGAGGAGTCCAAACGCCATTTAAAAACCCCCAACAAAATCCTCCCCCTCCAATCTCACGCAAACATCATAGCTTAGATTTGAAGAAGTTAGTTTAGGAGGAAGACGAACCTCCCTTTATTTCTATTATTTATTTATTTTATTTTATTTTCTAACACAAAAAGGTTCCACAGCTAGGTATCTTTTAATAATTACATCTAAAAGTAACTTGTAAATATTTTAATATTCTTAAACTACTTTAGTAAAAACTCGTCAAGGAATAAAATGGTCATGACATTTAAATATAACTTATATTTTAAATATAAGTGCATGGCGAATTCCCACGAGGGGTTGGCATGTGATTTGAAATAAAAATATAATAGTGACCCTACTTTGGACCACCCACCTTGATATAAATCAAGGTGATCTCTTTGAGATTGGTTTGTTTGATGAAAAAGTGAAAGTGCGTGTGAGTTGATTGAGAGCTAATTTAGCATAATACATGAGGTGAATGGATGAAGATCTATGAGAAAGTGTTTATGATAGTTTGTAATTCCTCCATGAATGTGTAACTGATATGCATGCATGGAAATAGTGGGAGTGTTGGGTGAAACATATTTTCTCAATAAAGATAAGATATTTTCAGTGGGTTTTTTACCTTATGGTTATCCAACTTATTGGCGTCTTGTGTTCATTTCATTTCATGTTCATGCACTTAATATAATCTCTAATGCATTATGTAATTTGATCTATCTCATTTTTTTCAAACATAAACTATAATCCTTGGCAAGTTTATTTTGATGGATCTATATATCCATTGTATAATATATCCTCTCATTTTTTCGACACGTCAAAATTCATGGGAATTATGTAAAATATAAATTATGTTGCACTTAATACACATGAGAGACAATGTTTCTAGCTTCATTTTTAATATGTCAAATAATAATAGTGTATCTTTCAAGTTTAATGTGGCCGATAGTATTGTTTGGCTATGATATTTGGTGACCTAGAATTCATAGTACTTGGTGGCATCGAGGTTGATATAGCTATTATTTTCATATTATCTAAAAACTTATTTGAAAAAATCATAAAGTTTGATATGAAATTACTTTTTATAAATTTTGCATACATCACCTTCATATTTCAATTGTTTTACATGTAATGATGATTCTTCACATATTAATATGTATGGTATATACAACAATTGGGAATAATATAGATGATTTCAAATCTCTCCAATCATATATGAAGTTATGTGATGAGAGATCAAGGACACTTTTTATGCTCAATGCACATATTTCCTAAAAGGAATTGGTATCATTCTCAATTTTATTTCACTTAATACATCTTTCATCAATGATCCTATATGTTAAAAAGGGATATCGATAAAGGATTTAGGATGAGATCGAAAAATCCTACATAAAATCATTGGAACTATTGTCAACAATAATGCATCACTACTTGGAGCACTATATTCAAATAGAAAATGGGCATAACTCTAAATTACAAGAATCTCTTTTATGGTTTGATATTTCCTTTAAGTAAATTGGGTATGCTCTCATTAAATTTGCTTGGGGTGGGAGAAATTTATTCTATAATAATAGTAAATATGTTAAAAAAATAATAATGAGAAAGAATCATGGGAATATTTTTTTATTTAAATTTCCAATGCATTATGATAATTGTTGTATATTTTGATGCCTCTTTATATTAAATCAAGACTTAAATGTGTTTATATATATTCATCATAGAGATTATCCGATAGGAGATTGTCTCCTTGATATTTATCTCGAAAACTCTATATTTTATGGTTCAACTTCACACTCATTTATTCAAACTTAACACCATATTATTAGGATAAATAAATAAATAAATAAATAAAATAGCTCTTTTTAAAAAAATATATCTCATTTTATTTTGCAATATTTTATTTGAAATGTACTTTCTTGGAATCTTATTAACCTATTATGGTTATTATTAGATATAATCTAGTTGGGTTGGATGCATACATTTCTTATTATATTCTCTTTTATAACCATGTACTTTGTTTTTATACCATTCTCATTACCTTAATTTTCAAGTATGGAAATTTTCCAAACACTTGAGGAACATGCTAGTCTTGTTTTATAAATAATTTTTTATCCTAATATTAAGAGGGGGTCTTTATTTACATATGTTAGTTTCGTATGCCTTGTGAATTAAATGATGGATTGGTTGTCTCAGTCCAACCAATTTATATTTGGGGTACCAATGAGACACTTGATTAAAATATGATGTATAACTAATTGTAGATGGCCCACGCACTCACAACTATTCATACTGACATGTTATAAATCATATCTATAGTTTGATGGTTTGTGGTATTTTTTACATATTTTAGTTGTGCTTTATAATTTTAAAAACATATAGTAGATTTGATAATTTGGATTTTTAATCAGTTGTATATTTTCTTTATATTCAAATATAATATTTTAGAATGACTTTTAAGAATGTATAATATACATTAAAAAATAAAATGATTATTTAAGCCATTAATTTGGTAATTAATTATTTTTAGTCAAATATAATATTTTAAAATGTTTTAATATCATAGTAAATATATATTTTAGAATGACACACGGGAATTATACTCTACATGGAGTAATATAAGAGATTTTTGTTGCACTCCACAATAGGAGCATAGGTTGATTTGAGTTACATATTGAAAATTAGATGCATACTATTGCATGATGATATTATTCCTCTTTCCTATAGATGGTGACTTGATTTTCGGTTAATATCCTTTTATATAATTATAATTTTCTCCTCCTTTTTTATTTGGTACCTCTATACCCTTTACATTATACTCGTTGAGGAAGTTTACCACGTTTGTTCTTAATTTTATTTTTTGTGGTCTAGGGTTTATTTATCACTAGAAAAAACAAATAACTAATTTTTTCTTACCCGTAAAAGTAATACCTTATTATTTTTAAAATTAAATTTTAAAACATCTTATTCTATGTAAGCTTTAAAATGAAGGAATTTTAATTTACTTGAGGTTAGATGGGTTCAAATGAGAAAGTTCCTAACCTTATGACCTAGCTATTGTGGACAACAATTAAACTTTATGTGATCACAATTTAAATAATTTTAAGAAAAGGAAGACATGAAAGGTTTATGAAAACTCAACTTTCTACTAAAGCATGTGAGAAAAATGAGCTCACATATTTAGAATCTATATAGTGCTAGAAAAGGAGACTAAGATAGTATTCAACTAAATTACTCACAAAAATGACAAATACAATTAATATACAAATGACTCTGCTCAAAATGCAAACACACCGACTTGTATAGTGATATTGAGATTGTGACCTTTTGAATCGTGTGACGTTACCTTGAAGATCCTTTGGTGGCATTAATATTTGTAATTTAAGATCAAAACATCAAAAGTGAAAGAAAATAATTTTTCATTGCATAGGATTGCTCTTAAATATAGGATGTTCCTACATAAATATAGCTTCATTCTTTAAAATAAATTTCTCTTGCATGTGAGGTACTCAATCAAAATATTCTCATTACATGTTGCAATATTCTCATTTCATCCATTTCCAAATTAATTTACACTAAAAAATTATAATTAATTCAACCTAAATGTTTTGATTCTTTTAAATTTATTACTTTTGGATTGGACTTCCTACTTCTACAAGGAAAATAAGTTTTCCCTCAACACTACCCTTTACTTTATCTACCATGGTGTTCAATTATTTTCCATTTATCATGATAAATAGTGTGGGGATGTTATAATCCTTATTAGTAACAATTTGGCTCCTTATGTTAAAGAATATGGGTTTTTTCCTTGTGTGGGTTTCATTGGTTATAGTTGGCCAAGAATTTGGCATTTGTTCTCTTTATGCCCCAATGAATATGTAGAAGTGTTTTACCTTTGGAAGTGGCTTCCCAATCACATGAGGTTAACTTCAATATGGTTGAGGACAAATGAGACAAGTTTGGGTGCTACCAGTGGAGTGGAAAGGAAAAGAGCAATTTTGGTGGATTAAATTTAAGAGATTTATAAGGATAGTTAATTCCTTGTTTAAGGGAAAGGAAAATAAAGGTATATGATATATTTTTAATAATAAGGTTATCAAGAAAAGGATATATATTCTAGGATTTTTCCACCTCTAGATATTTGACCATCATGACCCTATTGATATGAAATTTTATAGTCCTTTATGTGAACACTAAGGATTTAAAGAGTCCTTATAAATTAAATGGGTCCCACCTCAATGATGATTAATTCCTACAAGCATGAAGAACCTCATAAAAGAATGCTAAGAATATATATATTTCCTCTTCCAATACTATTGTACATAATAAATTGATGTGGTACATATTTATAACCCTTATCCCCATATTTGATACCCATGATTCTTGACACGAATGGGTACCTGGCCAATGTATGATTGGTAGACTCTATGTTGATTCTTAATAGGCATAATCTCTTTAAGAAGTTTTGAGTCATTAGGTGAGGATTGAAATTTGTATATAAATTATCTCATGTTATATCTCGCATTTATTTGTTTCTTATTTACCTTTATTTTATATTTCTAAATACCCTCATAAAAATTTGACATACAATATTTCTCAATCCCAAGCCAAGACATATACTCTTCTTTGTAACTTTTTGAAACCAAATCTATTTCCTTAATTATGGAAGATGGGGAGCTATTATATGAACAATTGAAATGGATCAAAGGTCTACCCTTGTTGGAAGTGACTCTAAGATACTATATGATATATTGGTATACACCCTAAGTGTACTACATTAATTAAATGAACAAGTGAAAAATTTATGACCCCTTAGAGTGTGGATAAATAGGTTTAGTGGCATTTGGTCCTTTTGTGTGGAACCAAAACAAAATCAATAGATGGCTCTTTGTTCATAACAATTTAGTAGTTGGTAAAAATTTGCACAAAATAAACATTGGAAGTTGGTATTGTACTTTATGTGGGTTTGATGTGTCTATTAAGCATGTTATTTTTGAATTTCCTTATGCTACTTTTTTAGATTTTGGTTTACATTCTTAGAACATATTTTACACGTAAAAACATTGTGTCAAAAGATATTATCTTCGGCATTATCCATAATAATGTTTGTTTTCCTTTTATTTTTTCAAATTTGTGGTATTTTATAATCACTAAAACTTTATGGTTTATATGGAAATAAAGTAATAATAATTTTTTCAATGTGATAGGAGAGATATTTCTGAATTCAATAGTGAATTCATAAATCATGTTCTTTTCTTGCAAGTCAACATACAAATGAAATTTCTTAGAGGGGATCTTTGAAAAATGATATAGTTTGAGTTGTTAAGATTGGTCATGAGTTTCTCAAAGACAATATAAAGTTTCCTATATTGATAATAAATCCTACAAGGATGGAAAGGATAACTATGAACCTAAATTGTAGGCCTTTATTTTACATAAGATTGTAAGAGATAAGCTCACTTCCTAAAATTTGAACCTGGAAAAGTAAGGGAGAAGGAGAATTTCGGGAGCTCTGCGGTGGATAGAGGTGAGAACATAGAGATTGATGTTGTTGATTACTCTAGAGATAAATAAACTATGTTGAATTTTAAGCATCATGCTATGGTAGAAAAGGAAAGTGATTAATCTATGTCAATGCAACACATATTCTATTCGGTGTGTGTTATTATGAGGGGGTCGGTGTGTGCAAGGCTTGTGGTGTTAAGGAGGTTGATTTCAAATATTATCTAAGTGATTGAAGTGAGGAAAAGAAGTTTTATGAGATTTTAAATAGGAACATCAAGGAAATAATCCATAAAATACATGAGCATGGGATCATTATTGATGCACCACTCAAGACCATTGGGTATGAGGAATCCACTAGAAATGTACTAGTGCGGGGTTTGTAATGGTTTCTAATTAAAAGCCTAATATTAGTAAGGATTACATAAATTCCCCTTAATTGTTGTTTTCTAGTTTATTTTCTATCTAGTTGGTATTGTGGACCTTGATCGAATTATGCAAATTTTGTGTTTAGATGTTGTGATTTTCCTTTAATGGGGTCTCTTTGTATTGTTTTCTTGGTGGCTCTAGTTGGGGTATTTTTTTAGAGGTTGTTTGGATGTGCATGTTGATCGGGATATTACTCTTTTTTTGGATGTTGATCTCTTTGTCATATATTTTTGTATACTATCTCAAATATTCTTAAAATAAATTGATTTAATTTTTAGGTTGATTTAATTAAAATAATTTCATTTCACTTGTTTATAAAATAGGATTTCTTTATAATAATATTATTAATAATAAAATGGTATTTATGTTTCAAATGAAGGATCTATGATGCAAATACCTAAAATTTGGGATATATAAATATTCATTGTTTTTTTAATGTTTTCCTTACCTAATAGGAAATCATGGTATGTTATACTTTATTCTTCTATGCATCTTTTTTAAAATGTGTAGTTTTTATTGCTTGTAGACTAGTAAACATACAACCCATTATGGATGTAATTTTTAATAGATCTAGATATTTCATTAGGTATTATTTGAATCAAGATGCTTTTCCTAGTCATTTATAAGCCTTCACAAAAATGTTATTTCAAAAAAAATATAAAAAGAAAAAAACTAGGATATTACTTAAAATGTAAATTGGTGACAAATAAATTGTTAAGCTATCATGAATTTTCAATTTGACAAGCAAGGGTGACTATCATTTCCAAATTTAGGAGTAACAATGAGTCCATTGTTTATTTTGGTAATTTTGACATGAGAAAAGTGCCTTTTCACTAAACAAGTAATATCTTGACATGTTATTTAGGGATTAAATTTGATAGATTGATATAATAAAAAAAAATACAAAAGGAAATCTACCATGAAACATAAAATGTACTCAAAGATTATAGTATTAAAGGGAAAAATAATATTTTTATTGAAAATATGTTATCTATTTATATTGCAAATGATAAGGTCGATCATAAAAACAATGTGAATAAATGCATCACACCCCAAAAATATAAACATCAAATCAACCTCTAGGGATGAGAACTAACAATGTAATTTTATTTAAAACAAATTTTGAAGAGAATTTACATTTTTTCAAACAAAAGGAAAATTTTAAATATGTAGCTAGAAGTTTTACTTGATGATGACTTCAACATCAAATTTAGCCCAAAATTCTTATCAAAAAAATAAGCTAAGGGAGAGATGACAAGTGACTCTACAAAATAATATAAGGGATGAATATAGCCAAGTAAGCACCACATAATCATTAAAAATAGTAACCCTTGATTATGATCTCCAATCAACTTATTTCATTTTGAGCATTTAAATTATGTGGAAGGAACTTTTTTAAGGTATTTAAATTTGGTGGTTTTAAATACAAATAAATTTAAGATGGAATTGTAGACACTTAAATTCAATATCTCTACCCTTGTCTACCCACGTGTGCATATTTTGTTATGGTCATATCTAGGTCCCCCTTTACTTAATTCCATCCCCATCAATATTTAATAAAATGCCCTCTTATTATCAATTCTTATTAATCTTTATTAATTCACATTAATTAATTAACTCACATTAATTAAGTAATTAATCAATATCCATATTCCTTACTTGCCCTAATTAGCTTGCACGATTTAGGACATTTTTATCCTAAATATAAATCTTTATGCTTTTTCTACCCATCCCTATCTTCTAACTACCCATTCTTCATCCCTAAACAACCTAATCCCTAAGCTTTAAAGAAGATTTTCCCTCCTTGAAAACATGAAATCCCGACTCAAAGCACAAAAATCCACCCCATTGGGGAAAGTTTCAGTCGTCATCAACCCAGCCCCAATCGTCTTCAAACCTATAAAACTAAGTTAAATATTTCCATAATCAAAGGAGAAATCATCATATACATGCAAATTTTGGAGCTCTCTAGTGACTTTTGAATTGACTCTCATGCTTGAGCATTCCTACAACATTTATAGACCTCCAGGAACTCCTTGGAACATTCTTACATTGCTCATGATCATCCTTCATAAGATTTATCACTATCTCTATGTCACTTTATTCAGCCTTTATTATATTATCTTTGTATTATTGTTGTTTTTCTTTTGTCTAACCTTTTACTGAGGTTGAGATCATCCTTAGCAACACTCAGAGCTTTGTAATCAACCTTATTTTCTATCTCCTTTACTTGCAGGTCATCCATTTCATCCTTTTGACCTCATCTTTATTGATGTATGTGCACTACACCCTTTACCTACATTTAACATGTTAACAACCATCTATACATTCAAGGATTCTAATACCTTTTTATGAAAATCTTGATTTCTAGATTTTAGATGAACTCAAATTACAAAATTTGATATTCAAGACAATATAACATTCAATTTATACCATATTATACTCCATCATATTATCATCATGTTCATACATGTCTTAAGTTCATATAATCTCGAAAGCTCCCTCAAATATTGGTCCTCTCCTTCCACAATGATCTTTATTTCTCTTATACTAGCTTCTACTTAAAATGGCTTGTGTCATCCTTCTTTTTGGTCTAATTGAGTTCTAATATCTTTTCAACCTCTCAATCACTGAAACACCTTTAAATGAGTATTTAATCAGGTGTATAATTCAATAAAGTAATCTTAAGAGAACTCCCTTACTCAACTCTTCCCTTTGTCCATCAACTAACTACTACAAGCTATCTTCATCTTTGACATGCTTGGAATTTATTGTCTCTATCTCTCTTTCCAAGGTTATTTAGTCCTTTTTCCTTATAGACACTTCAAACTTGGTCATTTCTGCACAAGGAATGTAATCAATAACTAAGAAACTTACTTCATCCTCCAATGTACAAGACTATCCCATATGCCTCTCGTTCAAGTTATTTTCTCTAATAATACAAATCAACTTCTACTATATCCCACAAATCTCTAACACTTCTAGTATTTGTATTCTAACCCCTACAAATGATTTCAAAGTTCAAGACACAATTCTTCACACAACTCCTTGTAGCTCTTTCTTAGTATTTTGACCTCTAAACCCTTATTAAACCTTCTTTCCAACTTTGTCATGAAAATATTTTTCTAAGGGGGATTTAGGATGTAATATGTATGTTTTGGGATTATATTATTCCACTTGTAATACCCTTAAATTTTCAGGGATCAACTCTAAGTCTAGATAGTACTTGCTTTGTAAAAGTGCCTTCCAAATCAGGTTTCTAAGCGTGTACATAATCCAACTAGGGACCTGTCAAGAAAAATCTCAACCTCTAACTAGTAGAACTCTGAAAATAATTTTTAATTTCTTCAAGGATCATAAAAGGATCTCTACTTCAAGTTTCATGCAAAAATTATTCCATTCAAAGCCTCATTCTTCATGCCCGGCATTGTTACATTGAAAGCCCTCCTTAAAGCCCGAGAGGACAAAAATATCAATAAATTTTGTTGTATTGTATTTCAAGCCACTAAATTGGGTTTGTAGAGTCTTAAGGAACTTACCTTCATGATGGATTTACTAGAGGTGGTAGTATAACATAAAAAAATGTCTTTTCTTCAACTTTTTACTACCCCCGAGTATGTCATTCAGAGTCACTATACAATTCTTTCTCATTCCAACAATTATACCACACTAGCGTTTCTCCGAGGGTTATAAGTTATACATTAAATAATTATATTCCTTCCAAAGTATATCATGGCTTATCAACCTCAACACATTACCACAAATCACTATATCTCTTCAAAATGAGACAATCACACTTTTGACTAAGGATTGAGTTACCCTTTCACAAAGTACACTTTATCACTTTCACTATCCTTTAAAGATATTTAACACCTTACACATATCCATTTTGATCAATCATCATTCCCATTGGTCTCCAAGGATAAAGTTATAAAGGAATGTAATAAGAAATTTCTATCTAATCTCACAATTTCTATGTATGCATAATCCATATCTTGAATTTGCACCTTTTACCTCACAAATCAGCACCCATTTTTAATTCCACTATCACTTTTCATTTAGAATCTCTTCTCCAAATACTTGCAAACCATTTGTGATCTAAAGAAGGAATTTATTTCTTCTAGATAACCAACAATGGCATTGCAAACTCTCAACAAATACCGATCTTGTATGCAAAACAGATAAGATTGTGTTTAATATCCTCATCTCCTCAAAAATATTTTTCAAGAAACCATATTATACAAGAATCCTCCTAACACCTAACTCATACCTTTTCATCAAGAATGATTGATATTTTATACATGAATGTTGTCAACATATCCTTTTATGCTAAATCCAACCCTTAGTTTTGTAAGCATAGCCTAGTAACATTGAATTAGATTTAGTACTAAATCTTCATCTTTTCACCTATTTCAAAGTACATATACCACTTATAAGTTCCATTAAAGGATTAGTAAACCTTCTCAAGATATTACAAACCCCCTAGCCATGAATCACCTCACCAAGATTTCAACATCCCGAAAACTACAAAAATATTGTATGAATGCACTGTATTGAAGAATCCTTCACTTAAAACTACATTAAAAGCTCTAAAATCATTCTCATTCTTAAATCATCATTATTTCCACATCATACATTAAGAATCTAATGAAAATCACAAGGATATTATTCAACAACAATCAAGAAAGACACAAGTTGGAAAGTGAATATGAAAGAAATCTGATTTTATTCATCTTCAACCAATTATAGACTTCTTGAGCCATCTCAGCTCTTCCTCACGTGCTCCCTCACTCAAATATTCTTCATACCAACCATAACCAACTTCCTCTATTCAAAATTCACTCTTATTCATGCTTAACACAAGGTGGTTAGAATTTATTCTCTTAACTCATTAGAGTTAGAGGTTGAGTTTTCACAATGGACTCCATCTAAAAGAGGGTTAATACTCTATTTACATCTTGTATATTATTTAATGACCTCTTACCACCCTTAATGACATCATTTTTCACATTACAACTATCAAGCAACACCTTTCACATTCAAATTTTCAAATTGTCTCTTTTGGAGGGAAACTTAAAATTTCTTATCTAACACACTATGATGATCTTAAAATACCATGGAGGAGATAAGAACACTTATTTAGACCACTATAATCTCATTCAACCCATACCTTGGCACAAAATTTCAAAATTTAATCCTTAACGGTGATGCTCCTGCATCATACTCCCCTAGTAGGAAAAATTTAAACCCCCATGGAGGTTTAAGTCTTCTTTCTCTTCTTCCAATATCTCTCTTGCTTGAGATATTATCCATCCTTTCTTTGTTTACCTTCTTCTTCAACTTATTTATTCTTGTATTTTCTTGACTTGCCTCTTCTTTCTTTGAAATTTTTTCTATGTCTTCATCTTGCTTCAATTCTTCCTCATTGTCTTCATTTCTTTGTTCTTCTTGACTCAGTTGTACTTTTCCTTCATTTTCTTGTCTTTTTCCACCTTATTTGATCATTATTTGACTTTTTGTACAAACACAACTAGGAGCAACATTAGTTGTAAAAATATGAGACAAACTTGTCTCATTTTGTCATTCTTTCTTCTTTTCCTTGAAATCTTCATGTCATTTATGATCATCTTCTTTCATCCATATTATTCTTAACTTATTCTCTTGATATTTATCTTGTTTTGTTTGATCTTGAACTTGTAGTGTTCCTTCATATTCATTAGGATTCCTATTATCCAAGTTTACCACTATTTTTCCTTACATTTCTTTTCATATTCTCGCTTTGTTGTTATACTCCATTGAAAAATTTAAGCTTATACCTATCATGAATAGATCCTCAAGCCTTTTTATTTCCTCATACAACAAGTATTCATTCTCCTCTTCACTTGATTCATCAAATTTAGGACTCATTTGATCTTCTTCTTCTTTGAAATCACATGCTAGTTTACAAAAATCAACTTTCACTTCCTTTAACTACTTATCTTCATTTTCTTCATTTTTCTATTTTCTTCTTCTTGAAATTCATTCACATGGTCTTCCTCATGCATGTTATCACTCATAAACAACTCATTTTCATCTTTAAATGACTCATTCTTTACTTGCTTAACCAAAACATTCAAATCATCATGCTTACCTTGCTTTTCATTCACTTGCTTCTCTTTCCAAGCTCCTATGAGGCTTATTTTGTTATTATTTTCTTTATTTGACTATCCATATTTTATTTATTCTCTCTTTATGCAGATATACCCCTATATTTTTAGTCATTTCTCTTGGTTCATAGGTTGACTTTTACCTAGAAAATCTTTCTTCACTCTTTATTTCTTGGTCATCTTCACTACGTGCTTGTTTCAAACTTAAATCTAATATTTTTCCATCATTTTATTCTTGTTTTTCATTACTTACCATATCCCCATTATCTTATTTCTTGCATTTTTTTCCTTGTTCACACACAACTATCTTTTAATCTATTTATGCATAATATACCCATGGTTAAATTCAAATTTTAAAGAACCAATCTGCTAACATTTTGCTCCAGGAAAAAAATGGACAATAGGAAATGATGGAGCCCTATTGTGAACTAGAGAGTTATAGGAGCAATTCATGGCTTAGAAGCATCCATGATGAATTTAGGAAGGATTGGAACCATTCAGGATAATTTTTCCTTTTCTCGGGATTTGGGGAAACCCATGAGCTCAATCAATGCAAAGTCAACCTGGGGCCCACCATCATGAAATATTGCCCAAAAATAGTTGTAAATGGGAAAATTTGGTTGTTGCATTCTGCTACATTTCCATGCCCCCTTGATACTAAAAATCTAAGAAAATAAATTAAAATGTTAAAGAATGCAATAAATTACATGAAAGGGGGTCTAGAAGGTGGACCGAGATAGAATTTGCTCACCAAGCAACTCAAAGCTCAAAAGAATGTATGGCAATTGAGGATCCTAGGACCTCGGTCACAACTCGGTTGGATAGCAAGCTCATTGGCAAGTTGATTCAATTTTGGAGTGGGATCGGTGTGGAGGCTAACTCGTTGAGTGAGCTAGTTGTGTGCATGATGAACAACATGGATGGATGTTTTCTCGGTGAGGGAGAAGTTGAGTCAACTCGGCATATGTGCATCATGGTTTTTGATGGGGGAGGTTCATGAGAGGCCGAGTCATGTAAGTTCCTTGTGGGGTGAAGGAACCAAGCTAGATTTGAGATCCTGAGCTCGGTCAAATAGTGCATCGGTGGGCAATGAAGAATGTCTAACTTGGTCGGGCTCATCTTTGAGACATCATAAGGAAGATTAGGGAGTTAGATCATGTGGGAGTTTAACACAAATCTCTCAATCATGGATTTTAGGTCACCTCACCTTGGCGAGATGGTGGTAGGTGGAGTGGAATTGGCAAGGAAAAACATAGGCCAAGCTAAGAGAAACATCGGCGAGATGCGGTGAAGTGTTAATGAGTTCAAGGGTCAACTTCGGGAAAATGACTTTGGGATTTCAAGAAAACCTAGGGCAAGTTGGATGAATAGTACCAACTCAATGGGAGGAAAATCTCGAATCTAAAAATCCAAAAAATCATGTGTAAAGTCAATAGTTACATTTTTCTCAACGAAGGGAAATGTAATTTAGAGTTTCGAGAAAATCATTTTGGAACTCTATTCGTGGGTTACACAATGTCGGGGGAAGAAAGGCCCAAATCTTAAAAGTTCAAAATTTGGAATTTTGGGTTTTCAAGGTTCAATTTTTGGAGGGTCGAGTTAAGTGAACAATGCCAACACGGGAGGGCATAAGAATTCCAAAACTCATAAGGGTAAAAAAACCCAAAATGTTGTGGGGAACCTCGATAGACATACCGAGTTAGGTGGAATCATTGGCGCGAGGGTGTTTCGAGAAGGTGGCATGTCAATGCGGAGTAGGTTGGTTGGTGATGAGGTGACGTCAAGGGGCTCACCGACTGGGAAAATGAAAATTGAGAGTAATGGGGATCTCACCTAATGAGCTTGGTGCAACATGCTCGGCGATAGTTGATTTCAAGGGGGTGAATCTCAAAGCGGTAGATGGGATGAAATGAATAGGTCGGCGGTGAAGAAAGTTAGCTCGGTGTCTAACATGAAAAAAATAGGAATTGGTAGGTAAAATCCATCATGAAATACAGAGGATATCTCTCCCCTTAACTCGTTGAGAAGCTGGAAATTTTCTTAGTGAGCCAACCATGCAATGCAATGACAGGCCTAGATAACCAAAATACGCCTCCACCAAAATGGGCATAAATTTTTCCTTACTTGTCAAATCTTGATAAAATCATAGTAATTGGAAAGGTGGGAAGAAGATATACATATTGGGAGCATTAAAATGGAATTTAGGAGGTTGTGAGACTCGAAAATTACAAAACACTCTATCAATAAATAGTGACAAGGTAGGTGAAGGAGTCATTAATGGATTATGGGCACCTATTTTCTCAACATGGGGGCCAAGTACCAGAGACATGGGAAACACAAAGGGATAATGCAAGGAGAGATGGTTACCCACAATTCATATAAACCCAAAATTTCTCTCTCATGTTAAAATTTCTTCTATAAATTGTAAGGAGGGGCTCATTTCAAAAGGTTGGACACTTTGCATTTGCCCTCCTTCTTTCTTGTCTGTAAGAAATTTGTGGAGTTTCAAACCTCCCTATTTGAATATTGTAATGCAATATTTGTGCCTTTGTCCCCTCAATGTAATGAATTGTATCAATTTTATGGAGCAATAAAAAAATAGATATGTGGATGTTTATAGCCCTCCTTTGTGTTTTATTGCATCTTCTAGTCTTTTCATTGCATATAAGTTTATTGTGCACTATCATACTTGTATTACAAGGTTTAAAATGGGGTTGTGTTTATTGTAAAATGGGTTTGTATTAGTTATTTTGATTTGTGGTGTTTGACCACCCTCCTCAATTTTTCTTGTCTTCATTCCCATGCAAGTGCAGATTTTTCAACATTCCTTCTTGGTGCATCACCTTCCCTTAGAATAAATTTCATTTTTATGCAATACTTCTATCCTTGTCCCCTTGAAAATCATTAGAGTAGGGTTATATTATCCATTCTCTACACTTTGGAGTAGTTTGGAACTAGGTTAGGAATAGGAATTTGGCCTTCTCGGAGAGCTATCCCATTTGAAAAGTCCCACACTTTGGGATAGCTCCATGTTTGACAAATCACGTTGACTACCCAGTTATTCACTTACAATAATTTAGGGGTGTTGTGATTTTAACACAACATTTTTGGCATGCCTAGTGGGACAAAAGTTATCTTCACAACTTTGGAGGCATTTGCAAGGAATTCGGACTTTGAGTTTACATATTTTGGGTTTCATATTTTTTTAGGGGTTAGAGTTCGAAATCAATTTTTGGAGGTTTTTCATGAGAAAAAAATCCCAAATTTAACCAAAGGATATATAGGAGGTTGAAGATCAAAAGGGTATTCTTAGAAATCCAAAATTTTGAATTTTGGAATTTTGGGATTTTTGCATTTTAGAATTACATGATTTAGAATTACATGATTCAGAATTTAGACTTAATTTTTTGGGTTTTCAGAATTTTAGGATTTTTTCATTTCTAAATTTTGGAAATTTTGAGATTTCAAACTTTCGTGGTTTTGGATTTCAGAAATTCAAAGTTTCAACTATGCACTATTTTTAGATTTGGTATTTTTCTCACTTTGGGATTTTGGGGATATCTCGCATTTCGGAATTTTGGAGACGCCGGTTGTAAGACAAGGTTTGACTTCCAAAAATCAACATTCAAGCCCTTCAAATTTGTTTTCTTATTTTATCAAGATTGGGTGTGTGTCTTGGTAAAACCTAGCCTTTAAAGGCTCATTTCCAACACATCTGGTGACTCCAAGGTTAGAACTTAGTGGTGTAGCAACACAAGTTGCTCAAGTTCATGAGAAGAATTTGAACCAGATTTGAGACAAGAGAAGAAGGAATATTTTTGTAACTTGTAGTTATCTCCAGGAAGAGGAAGGAGAGGAAGAAGACCACAGAGGTCTCCATCTCCACCAAACATAACCTTGTCTACACCTCCACTTGGTAGACCTTTCCTTCAATCAACTAGGGTTCTTAGGCCAATCAAGATGGCACATCAACAACCACCACAAGGACCACTAAATCACTTTTTCAACTTCACAAGAAGTATCCCACTTTCCCTCAATTCAAAAAATATGATTCCAGTTGTAACATTAAAAATATCCCTTACTTCACTAGAGAAAACCATACAACTCCCATCGACCATATTCAAGACATTGCAAATGTTTGTGTAATACATGAGATCAATGAGATGGATTTTGTAGTCAAAAACTATTATCTTCTCTTCAAGGTTAAATATTTTTAGTGGTTTAGGATCTTTAACGGAAGGGGTCTATTACAAACTGGAATCAATTGTGTACAACTCTCTACAATTAGTTTGGAGAAAGGGTGGACAATATGTCTTTATTGGAACAATTGACCACAATCAAGAGGGATCCAAATGAACAAATGGAAGATTTTAACTTTCGTTTCCAAAGAACATGGGACATGATTCCAATAGCCATAAGGCCAACTATCAAAGGTGCATTCCTTACTTCTTGAAGGCTCTAAATTATGACATTACTATGATGATGATACAATAAATAGGAGGAACAACACTACTAGGGGTTTATGACATAGCTATCAGAGCAGAGAATTGTTTGATTCAAGCTGGCAAGCTTGCACCAAGGCCACCTATGCCTCTATATCCAAAAATGGGAAATCCTACAACCAGTCAAACACTTGAGTTGAACCCTATTCCAGCCCCTAGAAATTAGAGCAATAGTGAGGCCTCCACTTCTTCAAGCACTTCCAAGGAACTTCAGGAGGTTATGAAGCTTATTTGGAAAACTTGGGAAATGATCTAGTGACTATTAATAGAAATCAAGCTTATAATTTCATACCATATCAGCCTCAAGCTCAAGAAAATAGGCCCTCATATCAATCAAATAGACCACCAGCTTAGAATACAAATAAAAACTCAAACTAAGGACAACCTCAAGTTGTCGGCCATTTTAATGTATAATCAAATGTAGTTTCAACATCCATAGCCTTTGATCCAACCCAAAACAACATTTCACAGGAGTATGAATGGTGCCTCCCATGTAGTCAATCTCACAATCAAACAACGTGTTTCAATGGTGTTTTAAATCAAGCCCTAATGGTGCAAACAAATAGTTGGTGTGACCTAGAAACAAAGGAGGAAGAAAAAAGCAACAAACAAGTCCACAAGAGGCTCTTCCAACTAAAACCACATTGGTCAATTGGAAAATGGAAGACTTTTGTGGAGTAAACCAAGCTTCTTATCAAGGTGTAGCAGCCACCAAACGGTCAAAAAAGGAACATATAAGAAGGAAAGTCATCTAACCCAATTTTTACTCAACCCACTCTCACCCACAAGGTGTTAGCAAGTCAAATGCATACCTAAATGTACAAATTCAGCCTAAGGAACCCGTTGTGACAACTCAAGTACCAGCTCATGCACAAGAAAAGGTTTTATGTAAGAAAGGGATAAAAAAGACAACATGTCTCCCTTTAACATCATAGATCAAATGAAGAAGACACATGTGAGCATCTCCATGTGGGTATCACTAGTAATTTCAGGGCAACAAGATTTTTTAGGAAGTCATGGTAAATTGGTCCGCTTCTAATTAATCATCTAAAAACTAGGAGAAGGCTCTTACTAATACATTACAACAAGAAGAAGGTCACCTAAGTAAAAATTAGAAGCCTCCACTATTATATGTGTCATTGATTATCATAGATAAATTAGTACATAATTGTATGATTGATTTCAAGGTAAGTATCTTGATAATGTTCAAAGAAAATAGAAGATCAATTGGGCTTAAAATATGATCTAGTATTGAAAGGAGTGGTACAATTAGATGGGATATCAATAGGTATAGTTGGGGTGATCAAAGGATTAAGCCTAACGTTGCATGTGTGTCCCAACATAACTATCTTGCTAGATGTTTATGTAATTGACTTACCTCCAATTTTTTCATGTGTGCTTATCAAGAGACTTCATGGCTAAAATTGGCAGGTACCTATATGTAGACTAGTCATATGCTTTTTAGAACAATATATGGAGCCAAATCCACTATCATGTAGAGCCAATCCACTATCAATTTCCACATTGAACCCAACATACCAAGCCCAATCAATGCCAACTACTCAACTTTTAATCGGAAGATTTCTCAAGCACTCTAGAAGTAGGTATCAAAGTTGGAGGCATTCCAGATCTGACATTAGATGAATGGGGAAACAAAAGGCATGCTTTTGATCCTTACGAGATAAATTTGAAGAAAAGTTGAGTTAGGCATTTATTTCTTACATGAAGAAAACCTACCCATTCCTTGCCTCACCAAGCAGAGATGACAAGGATGACAATGAAGTATGGCATCTATTTTTATGGTTCAAGGGGTGTAGGTGCTACTGAGAAGTGTAGTCTTAGTGTCACCACAAAGTATCAAATACTACTCATCTTTCTATTTTTAGTTTTATTGTTCAAATTAGAAATTGAGTATGAGGCATTAATCCATCGAATTGCACAAGGAAAAGGGTATTAAGAAGTTCTAGGTATTTGGAGATAGTGAACTAATAGTGAATCAAGTCAAAGGGCAAAATGATCTCTTAAAAAGATACTAAAAAAAACAAGGTATGGGATCTCATCAAAGATTTCAAAGCCTTTAACATCAGTTCCATACCAAGAAGAAGAATGAAGGTGTGGATAAACTTGCAGCAATAGAGCAAAATTTGATGTGATTGATAGAATTAGAAGGGATAAACCATAGCCACATATCCATGTAATTGTAAGGACAACTGCACCATACAATAACACAAGCTAGAAAGTGTTTGAGATTGATCAACAAATCATTATATTCTTACAAGAATAGGTTGAGTTCTCATCTAAGAACATGGATAAATTAGATCAGCAATACGAGGATCAAGTAGTGCAGCTACGGATGAACAAATTTCCTAAGGGGCTAGTGACTCTAGAGTCAATATTCAACCCAAATGACCAATTCGAAAGGAAAAGGTAAATATCCAAGTTAAAGGGGAGGATTCGGAGCCTATTTTGGTGGGATAAGGCAAGGTACTACAAATTTTCAAGGTAAGCATTGATCAAGAAAAGTTTAATTTTTGTATAGCTTTGTCGGGAGTTCCCATGATGTTTTGCTTGGAGCTATGAAGACTTGAGGGGATTTAATCCAAAGTTATCACAACATACTATTGAACTAGATCTAGAAGCTAAGCCCATTAGATAGAAACAAAGACTAGGTAACCCCATATCGAGCCTCTTATGAAGAAGGAACTGAACAAGCTCATTGAGGTGAACATTATTTTTCAATCAAGCACTCAAGTTGGGTTACAAATCTAGTGATGGTGAGAAAATAAATGGATAAATCAGGTTGTGTATGGACTTTCGAGACTTAAATAGGGCATCTCTCAAAGACCACTATCTACTTCCTTCTATGGAGAAAATACTTTCAGTTGGTAGCTTTCTCGGAAAGGTTCTCTCTCCTAGATGGGTACTCGAGCTAAAATCAGATTATGGTGAAAGGAAGAAGACCAATTCAATATGGTTTCACCACCAAATGGGGCACTTATTCCTATAGGAAAATGATATTTAGATTATCAAAGATAAGAGCCACATTCCAGAGAGCAATGGTTATGGAATTTAAAGGGTTGATTAGCAAGATAGTGCTTATCTATCTTGATGATATCACCATATTCTCAAAAATGCAAGACCACCTCTTCCACCTCAAGAAATTTTTCCAAAGATGCAGGAGATTTGGAGTGCCCTAAACCCAAAAAAGTGTATATTCCTAGCTCACAAAGGCAATATCTTGGGCCACATTGTATATAAGGAGTGGATGGTAATTGATCCTAAGAGGATAGAAGCCATCTGTGCATTTCCATTGCCAAGTCACAAAAATCCCTTCAAAGTTTCTTAGAAGAATCAATTTTATCTACATATTTGTACCTGAATTTTTTACTCTTGTGAAGCCATTGACCATGATGAAGAAGAATATGGGTTTCAAATGGAAAGTGAAGGGAAAAGAGAGTTTCAAGGCCATCAAGCATGCAATATCTCAAGTCCAACTCTCATAAATCTAGACTTTTCCAAATAATTCACGCTCTATGCTTTTGGTGGTTTAGACACTATTTCTACCATTTTAGTGTAGAAAAATAAAGAAGGATATGAGAAACTAGTCACCTCCTTTTTAGTCAGAGCTTGGAGGACTATGAAGTAAGGTACTCCTTCATTGAGAATCATGTCCTCGTAATTATTAGGAGTTTGAAGAATTTAGGCACTTAGTTTCAAACAATAAATTTAGTTATTGGTGTCTCATGTAGGAGTCAAGGATTTCCTCTTGAATAAAGACTTGAACAAAAAATGGGTAGGTTGGATCACCCAAGTAATGGAGTATGACATTGAAATTAAAGTCACCAAATTGGTCCATGGAAAGGGATTGTGTGAGCAGCTGGTCTCTAGTCAAAATAATGAGGCAAATCATGAAGAACAAGTTGTTTTGGTGTTACAGGATAATCAGGAAAAGAAAATGATAGTGTGCCTACTCATTGTTGGACTCAAGATATGACACATTTCCTATAAATAGGTTTATACCCTCAGGAGATGAGTAAAATAAAGAGGATATATTTTAGACTCCAAGTTATTCCATAATGGTGTTTTGTTCAATAAATATGTGAATGGAGTCCTATTGAGGTGTGTTGAGACAAATTAGATCGAAAATGTGCTACATGAGTTTCACGATGGAGAGGCTAGAGGTCACTTTGCACCATGAGTAACAACTCTCAAGATTATGAAAGACGGGTATTATTGGCCCACATTGTTCAGTGATTGCTATGCATGGATTAAGAAATGTAAAAATGTGCATTCTTTACAGGAAGGAGAGTCTAAGCAGCACTTCCATTACATCCTATCTTGGTTGAGCAACCATTCATGCGATTGGGATTGGAATTCATCAAGGTCATCAATTCAAACTCTAGCCTAGGTCATAAGTGGATCCTAATCGTAACGGATTACTTCACCAATGGACCGAAGTAATAGAATTCAAGGAGGAAAATGAGTCTAGCATACTGGACTTCTATGAGGGAATAGTGACAAGATTCGAGAGACCCACCCACCATCATATCGGATAATGTTTTAGCATTCCGGGTACCAAGATCACAAAATGGGCTATTAGAAATGGAATTTATTTGAGCACCTCTTCAAATTATTACCCCAAGGTAATGGGAAGGTAGAGTCCACAAATAAGAATCTTCTTATAATTATCATAAGGACTCTAGATGAAAATTAGAGGACGTGGCATACTAAGTTCAAATCAGCCTTGTGGGATGATAGAATCACACCTAAAAGGTCAACATAGAAAACTCTCCCTAAAAGTTGGTCTATGGGAAATAAACAAGGCTTCCTATATCACTTGATTTGTTGGCATTAGAGATCATGAAATAGGTAGAGTTTCGAGTTCGAGCCTATAGAAGCTAGGTATGCAGAATCTGGTGGAATTGGAAGAAATGAGAGAGCATGCAATGCAAACCATAGAGATGTATCAAACCTTGATCAAGAGGAGCTTTGAAAATAAATCTAAAGAAAGAACATTTCAAGAAGGATACTTGGTTCGAAATGGGATGTGGATCAGGATAAGTTAGGAAGGCATTCCAAATTTGATGCCATTTGGAGTGGCCCCTACATGGTTATAAGATGTAAGACTAGTAATGCCTTTCAACTGTCCACTTTGGATGGAGAGGATCTCCCGATTCTAGTCAATGGAATCTATCTCAAGCACTACTACTAAAAATAATATGTTCACCTTTGTACGTATTAGTTTAGGATTTTCATTCCTCTAAGTTCTTATGCACATTGTTTTTTGTATATTAGTTTCATTTTACGTAAATTTTGTAGGAACAGGTTTTATTACTCCTAGTTGTATCATTACACAATTCAATATGCCTCTCGGGAAAGAGATGTTGTAACAAGAAGCTCAAAGTTGTAGGGAAAATTTTCAATTCTTAAAAGGTTTCAAATACAAAGCAACTAAAATCAGCTTTAGTGACCACTTCTAGAGTTTCATTCTCTTGTCCCTTCAAATCGATTCTGATTCGAGCATTTAACACCTCAAAAATTAAAAATAAATCATTCTCAAGGAGAATCCTTTCCCAATTCTTCCAAGATATTTTTAGGTTTTGAGCAGAAGATCAACCTCAAATTTTCCTTACTCATCCTTTAGATTTGGTTTAGTTGAACATCTTATAATTTTTGGGCATCTTTGGCTTCAACAATGTGTTTCCAAGAGCAATCAAAAATGGAATATTCGGAAGAAAAGTAAAATTAGATTTTAATAGATTTAAATGATGTCCAAAATAAACAAATGTCTTACTCAAAAAAATTCAATGAGCTATGTGTGTGAAGGAAATAATTGGCTTCTATGTGTTTCATACTTAGAATAGATTTTGTTCTTAGAAATAAGTTCAGTCTTCAATTTATCCCAAACAGATCAAATTTGTCAAAAGTGAAAGGAAAAGAAAATTTCAAATCAAAACAATTTTCCATTCATACAAACTTTGAGATTTTCTTACAAAATTGAGGATTCCAATAAGTGGGTCAATTCGGATCAACAATGTCACAAGTGGTTCCCTGGGGTAGAATTTCATAGGCTCGAGATCAATTTTAGACCATCAATAGTGACTCAAAGTGCCTAGTGGAGGCTTCGGGTTACTTGTTTATGAACATTTAGCATTTAGATGTCCCCGTGAGTCACCAAATTGTTATCCATTTTACCTCCCGAGGTCAAAATCGACAATAGGAAATGATAGAGCCCTAAGGTGAACCAAAGAGTTACAGTGTAATTCATGACTTAAAATCATTCATGATGAATTTAGGAAGGATCCAAACCATTCAGGGTAATTTTTCCTCTTCTAGGTTTTGAGGAAACCCATGAGCTCAATCAATGTAATGTCATCCCCGAGGCCCACCAACATGAAATATTGCCCAAAATATGGCCATAAATGGATAAAATTGGTTTGTGGCATTTGTTACATTTCCATGCCCCCTTGATTCTTAAAACATTCAAGAAAATCAATAAAAATGTTAAATAATGCAATAAATTGCAGAAAGGGGGCCTAGAAGGTAACCGAGCTAGAATCACTCATCGAGCATATTGGCAAGCTTCTCAACAAGTTCAAAAGGATGTATGGTGATTGAGGAGATAGGGAGCTTAGTCATAGCTTGCTTGGATAGAGAACTATTTGGTAAGGTTATTTGGCATTGGAGCGAGATTGGTGTGAGGTCGACTTGCTAAGCGAGTTAGTTGCGTGCATGATCCACGGGGAGGGAGGTTTTCGGGAAGGAGAAGATAAGTCAACATGGAATATATGCATCGGGTTCATTGGATGGGTAGAGTTTTTCAAGAGTTTGATTCATGGAAGTGGCCCTTGGGGTGAAGGTACGAGATAGGGCTAAGCTCCCGATCTCGGCCAAATAGTGCATCGAGTGGGCAATGGAGAAGGGCCAACTCAAGCAAGCTCACACTAAGACATCACAAGTAAGATGAGGGGAGTTGGCTCATATGGGAGTTTAATGCACAACTCTAGCATGTGTTTTGGGTCAGCTCACCTTGACAACTTGGTGGTAGGTGGAGTTGAAAAGGAAAACACAGGAAGCCAAGCAAGAGAAACATCGATGAGATGCGGTGAAGCGTTAACGAGTTCGGGGGTCAACTTTGGGAAAATGACTTGAATTTTAAAGAAAACTGGGGCAAGTTCAATGAATAGTGCCACTTTGGTGGGTGGAAAATCTCAAATGTGAAAATATATAAAAAATTGTGCAAAGTCAACGGTTACATCAGGGTCTATGAAGGGCGATGCGGTTTGAATTTTGGATAAAATAATTTTGGATCTCTACTCGGTGGGTTACATGGTGTCAAGGGTAAGAAAGGCCAAAATCTTGAAATTATGAAATTCAAACTTTTTGGTTTTCAAGGTTCGAGTTTTTAGAGAGTTCGATTCAAGTGAATAGTTCCAACGTGGGAGGGCATGAGAAGTATGAAACTCGAAGGGTAAAATAAAACTTGAAATTTCCACGGGGATCTCGGTAGACATGTCGAGTTAGGTGGAACATTGGAGCTGGGGTGTCAAGAAGGTGCCACATCAATGAAAAGTAGGTGGATTGGTGATGAGGTGAATTCAAGGAGCTCACCAAATGGGAAATACAAAGCGGGAGTAATGGGAAGCTCACCTAATGAGATCAATACAATGAGCTCAATAGGAGTTGATTTCAATGGGGTCAAATACTAAAGTGGCATAGGGGATGAAATGAATGGGTAGCGGTGAATAAATTTAGCTCAATTTCTAACAAGTAAAAACAAAGGAGGAAGTGGTAGGTAAAGGATGTCATGAAATATAGAGGGAGATTTCCCCCTTAGCTCAGCGAGCTAACCATCAATGCAATGCACAGACTTAGATAACCAAAAGACCCCTCCACAAAAATGGGCATAAATTTTTCTTACTTATCATATCTTGATAAAATCATAGCCATTGGAAATGTGGGAAGAATATCTATAGTGAGGAGCATTAAAATGTAATTTTGAAGGTTTTAAGACTCAAAAATTTATAAAACACTCTCGTGATAAACATTGACAAGGTAGGTGAAGTAGTCATTAATGGAGTATGGGCACCTATTTTCTCATCATGGGGTCCAAGTACCGAGAGACATGGGAAAAAAAATGTATGATGTAAGCATATATGGTTACCCACAATGCATATAAACCCAAAATTTCTCTCTCATGCTAAAAATTTCTTCCATAAATTATAAAGAAGGGCTCATTTCAAAAGGTTGGACACTTTGCATTTGCCCCTCCCTTCTTTTTGTTGTCTGTAAGAAATATGTGGAGTTTCATACCTCTCTATTTGAATATTTTAATACAAGATTTTGCCTTTAGCCCTAAATGTAATGAGTTATATCAATATTATGGAGTAATAAAAATTCATATTAGTGGATGTTTGCAACCCTCTTTTTTTTTTTATTGCATCTTCGGTCTTTTCATTTCATATAAGTTTATTGTGTACTATCATACTTGTATTGCAGGGTTTAAAATAGGGTTGTATTTATTGGAAAATGGGTTTGTAGCAATTTTTTTATCTATGGTGTTTGATCACCCTCCTCAATTTTTATTTTCTCCATTCCCATGCGCAATGCATATTTTTCAACATTCCTTCTTAGTGCATCACCTTCCCTTAGAGTATATTTCATTTTTATGCAATCCTTCTATCCTTTTCCCCTTGGAAAGCATTAGAGTAGGGTTAGATTATCCATTCTCTACACTTTTGAGTAGTTTGGCACTAGGTTAGGAATAGGAAGTTAGCCTTCTCGGAGAGATATCCCATTTGCAAAGTCCCACACTTTGGGATAGCTCCATGTTTGACAAATCACACTGACTTCCTAGTTATTCACTTGTAAGCATTCAGGGGTGTTGTGATTTTTCCATAACACTAACATCTTCTTTCCTTGTGTTATCTTGCATACCAAATAATTCACTAACACATGCATAAATAAATTCATAATTTTCATCTTTCCATACCTGATTATATGCCATATATATGACTATGTCCTTCTCTTTTACCTTCTTGTCATCTATCTTCTTGTTTTTGCTCTTTTTCTTGTCTTCTCTCTTTTAAATGCCTTCCATAGAATCGTATAACTCTATATGTTCTTCTTCCTCGTCATAAACATATTTTAATACCTCATTATTTTCTTCACAACTTTTTATAACATGATCTTTCCTTCTTTCATGTTCACTTGACTCAAAGGAGTCTCTTCTTGGCTTCTCACTTGTAATTTTCATTTCTTTCTTCTTAATGTTTTTCACAAAATCCTTCATACCTATATACACACATGCAAACACAACATTAGAATATAAAATCAGAGACCAAATTTTCTCTATAAGTGTCTCTTTCTTGGACACCATCCTCCTTATCCACCCTTCTTCTCTAGGCACTTCATTTTGCACTTCCTTTCTTCTCCATTCTTCTTCTTTCACTATGTTTTCCACTATGAGAAATATATTTTCTTCCTCATGTTTCTCACATGGAAAATCTCTTCTTCTTATGCCTCCATAGGCTCTCACTTATTCACTTCCTCCATTTCTTTTAGCTTGTTTCATAAGTGACTTGATTGGCCACTTCACTCTTCTCTTTAGGCTTCATCCACCTAACTCACTTCTTCCTTGACCTTTAAGCGATTGCTTGCTTGTATCCACATATTCTTCAAGGCTTCCAAACTCTACAAATCTCTTCTCAACTTTGAAATTTCCTTCTCCATTTCTAAATCTTTCTTCACATTCTTTGTCTTTGTGATTTTAGGCCTTCCTTTGTAGTTAACCTGTAAAACCAAACAATATATCTTACACTAAGCTTTTCAAATATCTGGTTCTTTTATTGTACCAGCTCGATACCAATTGATGTAGTTCAAGTACACCCTTTACCTTCCTTTAACATGTTAACAACCATTCATACATTCAAGGAGTATAATTCCTTTTTATGAAAATCTTGATTTTAGATTTTAGATGAACTCAAATTACAAAAATTGATATTTAAGACAATATATCATTAAATTTATACCATACTCTTTGTCATATTCTCATCATGTTCATACATGTCTTAAGTTCATCTAATCTCTAAAAGCTCCCTCAAATACTGGTCCTTCCCTTCAACAATGTTCTTGATTTCTCTTATACTAACTTCCACTTGAACTAGCTTTTTTCATCCTTCTTATTGGTCTAATTGAGCTCTAATCTCTTTCCAACCTCTCAATCACTGAAAAACCTTTAAATGAGTAGTTCAGGTGTATAATTCAAGAAATCAATCGAAAGATAACTCCCTTACTCAACTCTTCCTTTGTCCATCAACTAAATACTACAAGCTATCTTCATCTTTGACATGCTTTTAATTTCTTATCTTTATCTCTCTTTGCAAGGTTATTTATTCCTTTTTCCTTGTAGACACTTCAAAAATTTAATTTCTACATAAGGAATGTAATAAATAGATAAGAACCTTACTTCATCCTCCAATGTACAAGATTGTCTCATATTCCTCTAGTTCAAGTTATTTTCTCTACTAATAAAAATCAAATTCTAGTATAGCCCACAAAATCTCGATGCTTTTAGTATTTTATTTTAACCCCTAGACATGATTGCAAAGTTCTAAGACATAATTATTCACACAACTCCATGTAGCTCTTTCTTAGTATTTTGACCTTTACACCCTTATTAGACCTTTCTTCCAAATTTTTCATGCAAATATTTTTTTTGAGGGGGCTTTAGGATGTAATATGTAGGTTTTTAGGCATCTATTATTCCACTTGTATTACCCTTAAATTTTCAGGGATAAACTTTAATTCTAGATAGTACTTTCTTTATAAAAGTTTCTTCCAAAAAGTTCCTTCTAAATGTCAAGAAAAACCTCAACCTCTCTGGTAGAACTCTGAAAATACTTTAGAATTTCTTCAGGATCATGCAAGGATAGTCCAACTAGGGATTTTCATGCAAAAATATTCCAAAAACCTCAACCTCTAACCGATTATAAGTTATGAGAGGACATTCAATAATGTATATTCTATTTCAAACCACTAAATTGGGTCTATAAGGAACTTACCTTCATGAGGCTATATTAAGGTGGTAGTACATGAAAATTTACCACAAATCACAATATCTCTTTTCAAAATGAGACACATTAGGGTTTCTCTTGAGAGTTATAAGTTATACATTTTGGCTATATTAACCTCAAGACATTACCAAAAATCACTATATCTCTTCAAAATGAGACAATCACGGTTTTGATTGAGTTAACCTTTTCATAGTGCACTTTATCACTTTCAATATCCTTTAAAGATCCTTAACACCTTACACATATCCCTTTTGATACATAATCATTCCCATTGGTCTCATACGATAAATTTTAAAAGGAATATAATAATAAATTTCTATTTAATCTCACAATTTCTTGGTATACACAGTCCATATCTTAAATTTTCACCCTTTACGTCACAACTTGGCACCCATTATTAATTCCAATGTCACTTTTCATTTAGAATATTTTCCCCAAATACCTGTAAACCATTTTTGATCGATGAAGGAATTGATTTCTTCTAGATAATCAAAAATGGCATTTCAAACCCTCAACAAATACCAGTCTTGTGAAAAGCAGAGAAGACCGTGTGTTTAATACCCTCCATTTACTCAAAACTCCTTTTCAAGAAACCCTACTATACAAGAATCCTCCTAACACCTAACTCATATCTTTTCACCAAGAATGATTTAGATTTTATATATGAATGTTGTGAAAATTTCCTTTTATGTTGAATCTAACCTTTAGTTTTATAGCATGGCCTAGTAACAACCGAATTGGCTTTATTAAAAATATTCATCTTGTCACCTATGTCAAAGTACATATACCACTTATAAGTTCCATTAAAGGATTAGTAAACCTTCTCAAGCTATGATAAACCCCACTAGACATGAATCACCTCACCAAGCTTTCAAATGCCCTAAAAACTACAAAAATATTGTATGAATGTGTTGTATTGAAGAATCCTTCACCTAAAACTACATTTAAAGAACTAAAATCATTCTCATGCTTAAATAATCATACATTAATAATCTGATGAAAATCACAAGGATCTTATTCAACAACAATCAAGAAAGACACAAGTTAGAAATTGAATAAGAAATAAATCTGATTTTATTCATCTTCAACCCAATAATGAGACTTCTTGAGACATCTCGGGATCTTCCTCACGTGCTCCCTCTCTCAAATCTTTCTTCATACCAATCATAACCACTTCCTCTATTCAAAATTCACCCTTATTCATGATTAACACAAGGTGGTTACAATTGATTCTCTTAACTCGTTAGAGTTAGAGGTTGAGTTTTCACAATGGATTCCATCTAAGAGCGATCCATTTTCTTTGTCGGTTAACACCTTGCCGCGCCTTCTTTACCGCCTTCCAAGTTAATACTCTATTTACATCTTGTATATTATTGAATGACCTCTTAATACCCTTAGTGACATCATTTTTCACATTACAACTATCAAGCAACACTTTTCACATTCAAATTTTCAAATTGTCTCTTTTTTAATGGGAAGCTTAAAATTGCTTATCTAACACACTAGGATGATCTTAAAAGACCATGAAGGAGATAAGAACACTTATTTAGACCAATAAAATTTCAATCAACCCATTCCTTAGCACAAAATTACAAAATTGAAGCCTTTATAGTGATGCTCCTACATCATTTATCTAACTCTATCATAATCACCATCGACTGGCATCAAAGAGTCTAGATTCCCAATCTACTCTTTCGAATCTCTATTTTATGTCATTTCTCTGGTTTCCTCTCTCTCATATTCTTCTTTATATTTAATCCAACACACACAAGTATCTATTGTTGCTGATCAGGCCCACGTTGCATCGAGCATTTGCAAGTCTCGCATATTTATATTACTTTCCAGATCTACCCTCTCGTGTCATCGCCGACCGCTACATCGCATCATCATCCTCGGGTCACCGTCATTGACCTAGACCAGGTATCATTTAATTTCCACTGTTATTTCAATTAAATCATCTTCTAGATCATATCTTAATTATTCTCATATTCAGTAGTACTTTTTTTCTACATGCTATGTCTGTTATTCATCTTTTACTTCACTCTTTCTAAACAAATGGGGTTGACATCCATGAAAGGAAGGTCACACTTCTTGGAGCCAACATTATTCGGGAAACCCCACATATCCCATATAATCAATCCCCTTTTTAGTCTATCTTATTTCAAGTCATCACCACTATAACAAGGATCGCTACTCATCACCCGTTCATCCACGTACATCAATGCTTCGAGGTATTATAAACCCTCCATGTTTTGAGTTGTGTACTTTCTTTAGTAGCTAACTCATTAACTTGAATTGAATGATAAATTACATCAACATTCTTGGCATGCCCAGTGGGACCACCCTTTAGGTGATCCCTTTCTTTTCTATCTTCTTTCTTCTTTTGTCTTCTATTAAAACCGCAATGGGAGACCCTGCTTCTTGCTTTCTCGTGTTGGTTCGGATGTTGGATCACTCTTCGCTAAAGTTCAAATAAAAAGGAAAATATTTATCCAAGTTTTCCTCTTTTTCCTTATTTTATCCTTTCGCATCGTACTTCCCTTTCCTGTGTGTGTCCTCATCAAAAGATCACACTTCGATTTGGTTTTAAAATAACCTTTCTTTTCTGCATCTTGTTTTCTCACATAGTTTAAGTAGGAGGTTAACTTGTTACATTTCACAATCCTCACACACAACCCAAAACTCACAAACCAATCAACACATCAAAACAACATCCTACCCAGGTAGACTGATTGGGATTTCATCACCCAACAAGAAACCACCTGAGACTCTCCAAGCCAAAACAAACTTGAAACCAAACATAGACTGCCTTTCCTAGGTACCTCATTATCCATCCCTTTTATTTTTCACACTTTCTTAAATCAAGATCATTGATTTGGCTTGGATCATGAAAACTTCGATGCTTGACTTGTTTGTTAACACATTTCATAAACAAATGTTTTCTTATTTCACACCTGGTACTACTTACTTTCAAAATCAGACAATGTAACCCTATGATGTGTCTAACGATACTACTACTTCATCCAATAATATTGAGATTCCACAATGGATCTCTCAACCCTATAATGACCATGTTATTCAAATAGATCCTCCTTATGAATTTGATTCTCCTATCTCCTACCAGCCCATTACACCTCGACCAACCATGTCTCCACCTCATGCTCCTTTGAGATACCGTTGGGCCTTCCTCTAGCCTCATCTATGACTTCCTACATATCTTGGAAATCCCCTAAACCCTCAATCATGTCAATCCACTCAATTGGTGGATCCTTTTATACCTACATCATCTTATATCAACCTTATCCCTACTTCATCTATAATGCCCATCCAATCACTACACCCATCGACATTCACACTTCTTGTGTGCCTCAACAATCAAATATTTCAATACAACCCCAACCATATTATCAAGTATCCCCTTCTACTTTAACACACCAAGCTTTTTTAATCCTTATTTTGAACACCCAAACCTATTTGTCACTTATCCTACACCCACACCCATACTAGTCACATCCATCACTATTGCTCCACAAACACATACCACGATTGATATCTCACACTTGTCTCCTTCTATCCCCATCTATGACTATTTTTTCCGTAAATCCATCTCTCGATCAAATTAACTAGAGAATATTATTTCACCCCAATCATCTTATATCAATGAAATCCATGTTATGTCTCCCATGCCTATCCAACAATCGCCATCTTTTGACATTTCTACTCCATATATGTCTCAATAGATTCAACCATCCTACTATGTCCCTACTTTCCAACATCATGCAATCCCCCAACCAGTTCAATCCCTACCCTTGGGTATCTTTAAACAACCCTTCCAAACCCACCGTCAACAAATACATTTTCACCTCTCACCTCTTACACATTCGAACCATAATGCCAAGAGGATGCAACCCTCATGTGATCAATATTATACGTCAAACACCTACCTCATCATCTACCCCTATCTCAAACATTATTCCTTTGGCCCCTTTAATACCTACCCTACATCCACATTAACCATTTCCACGATCATCACATTTATCCCTACCTTTACCACAACCACACCGACTCTAACTATACCTACGGTTGTATCTATGTCTATCACATCTAACCCTATACCCTCATCTATATCTCGACATACCTATCGCTACATCACTTACATCCCTTTTGGTCCTAACTACACCCATATCTACTACATCAAAATCCCACTCACATCTACTTTGACACCTTTATCACATATCCTTATATCCTTACCCATGGCCACATCACCTATCTCATCCCAATCTCCTACACTTAACCCTTCAACATCAACCATATCCACATCTATACCTACTACCACACCAATCACTAGAACCATGTTCAAAAACATATCATTCTTTCCCCTTGAAACATTCATGAAGCAAGAACATTGAAAATGCGAAGATCATATTTTCATCCACCTAAAATGAAAACAAAGGGGATTTGTTCTCCCTCTACAAAATCAATCAGCTTCTACATCAAACAATCACAAACCTACATCGTGATCTTTGGATCCACCATTGATTCAAATTATAGTCATCCCTACCAAGGGTAAATCCTCTCAATCAAAATCTAGGACTCTTGGTAGACATATCCCCAAAATCACCTACAGAAGGTATCCCCGTAAGAAGTTATATCCTACCTCCATTCTCAACACATCCTCATCTACTTTAGGACTAGTCCCTTCATCTAAGGCTTCGTCAGAACAACAAAACCCAATACAAATAATCCAATTCTCCTCCTAAATTTGATTTTCCTTCCAAGATGCCTATTTAACCAATCCGATCCATGTCTACTCTTGAATCCAATTCAAAACATCTTATTAAAACCCACAAAAGTTATCTTCCCCATGACACTTGATTTGGTCCTACTCGGATATCTTTTGATATTTAACTCAAATATATACCATTACACTTCCTCCCATCAGACCTTTTGATCCTCATAGTAAGAAACCCTTGTGGTTCAATCCTAATCACATTTTTGCCTATCATCGTGCTCTAGGCCATGACATTGAACATTGTAGGGCCTTTCATCTTTGACAATTATCCATAACCTTATTGGAAAATATGACTTCCTCATTTAGAGGAACCATTCTTCTCCATCCACCACCTTATCCACAACCAATCCAAATCCAATTCTTACCTCCCCATCCATCCAAATTACTAAGTCTTCTTCTCCATCCACATCATCTCTTACCATCCCTCATAACGAGGGTCCTCTATTTTTCATTGGTATTGTTTGTCTTTTTATCACTTTCGTGATCCTCGACCATTTATCCAATATAAATCAAAATGATCCCATCTAAAATTTTTAAGCATCCATTAACTCATCCACATCTAATTTTTCCATAGTGATATAATCTCTTTCACTATGAGGTCATTCCCCCTTGTCATTGAGCATCCCATCCACATCGGTTCATCCCCTACAACTCCCTTGATGCTGGGGGACTTCACTTTTGACATTACCTCATCCAATTTTATCCAACACATCTCATCCAATCTTAATCCAAATTTATCTTGTCCAAATATATTGCTTCATTTTAATTCCACGTTCATGGCCATACTTGTCCTTCCTTTGGGATACCATTCATTCCTATTCCAAAGTAAACTTTGTGGCCATATTTATCTCTCCATTGAGAGACCTTTTACCTTTATTTTAATTCCCACTTCATTGGCCATACATGTCCCCCTGTTGGGTGACTATTATTCATCATCATTTTAATTCCACATCTATGGCCATAATTTTCCTTCTCTCGGGGACCATTTACTTCTCATAAGAGATTTATCGTTAAGGCCATGCTTTTCATACTCCCTAGGGGTATCATTCATTTTAATTATAAAACCAATTTTGTGGTCATCTACGTCTCATTAAGGATGCGTACATCTTCTCACTTCCTCACTTTCAAAAGGTAGTGCATAATTTACATATCCTCTCATCTTGTATATCCTATTTTATCTTATCCATTCATCTCATACGCATATTTTAACTTTCTCAAAGGTAACACATAGTTTTTACCAACGATTATCTATTTTATCAAACTTTCAACCTATCCAAATGTGACTTTAATGTTGGTGACCTCGTTTCAAAGAAAATTAGAACATCACTACTCTAGAAAGGATCCAACATGGAAATTTTTCCCCTAATTGGATTGGACCATACATTATCACGCATAAGTATGGGTCGGAGCCTATCGATTGGCCTCCCTTGATGGTAAACCAAAAGTGGAACCTCTTAACACATTGCACTTGTGACCATTCTATTGTTAGCATGTCTTCAGTGAGCTCTTAGTCATATCCTTAGATCATCCCTCCATCATTAGCCTCTTCCATATTTCATCGTAGTGATTTGGAATTATGTGGTCATCCGTCACTTTCCTAGATATGACCTTAAATATGAGCACCATGGCTCTGCTCATAGCATATTCCTTATGGATAGGTTCTCCCTTTTGGTGAGAACTCCATGATAATCACATCTACATTACTTTTCCATCCACATCACATTCTATCCATTCATTTCATTACCATGATAAAATTCAAAATGAACATGTAATCCTAATCCTCATTAACCATACAACAAATTCACATCATCAATAATCCATGCATATACAAATCCCAAGTAGCACAACATCACATCCAACATCATAATCTAACAATCCAAGTAAAAGTAAATCATTTCATCTTATACTTTTACCATCATCATCAAATATAATTAAAACATGCAACCAATCCTCATCATCATCACATATACTATCAATATCAACATCATCATAAATCAAATAATCAACATTACACAATACACATATATCAAATCATGAAAAATGATACACACACACACACACACACACAGAGAGATTATATATATATATATATATATCAAAATCAAATGTATCAAGTACATCATTGCCCTCTAACAGGGCTCTCTCAAAGAAGAGATATCAGTAAAACTAGAAAAGTGAATGTCGAGAGCCCGATATCTTTCCTCTACAAGACAAATCCCTTCATCTACCTATCAGCCTCATCACCTCCACCTGGCCCTCTCCTCTATTTGGTTGAGCCAAACCCATAGTTTTCCTCCATGGCCCAACTCCACCTATCGCTATCTTTACGCAAATGCTCTCAAGTATCACAAAGTGTCTTTGGACATCTTCTTAATCACAATCCCCTCATAATACTTAGCCTATACAGCTAAGGCTATGTATCTATAAATTAAGATCATACCAAGAGGTTTCATCTCTCCTTCTTCCTACGGTACCTCATATCCTCCACTGTAGCCTTGGTAGCTAGTATTTTCGTAAGATCTCAAAAGCACCCTATAGGCATCTCTCTCTCGGTGGTATCGGTCCTTATCTTGTATAACTATGTCCCTCTCTGGATCATAGCATCTCTCTCCACCCTCATCTGGTCTAACTCGGAGTAAAGTTGTGTTAACTCGGAAGTCTCTCCAACTCCTCCATCTCCACCTCCCAAAATTTCCTTTTCCTCAACCCCTCATCTCCTCTCCTCTACCTCATCCTCTCCTCCCTCCACATACCACCCTAGCTGCCCAGATAGTGGTCATCCAATCACCAAATCCTACTTCAAATCCTACGTCGTCGTTAATCGTCATCATCCCATGGTGTAACCTCCTCCTCCAATGGATCTTCCATAATAGGGCTCGATAACTCCCTATCAACCTCCTCCCGCCTATACAAAATAGGAGCATGTGGTATAGTCTAGATGACCCCAAAATGTCATCACACTCAATCAAACTGAATAGCCTCGATCATCTTTGGTCATCTCCCCTGAACCCACCATGTCTACCTCATCCTGGAAAACTCTACATCTAGCCCATTCCATATGGGAAAATCCCTATATGGGTGTCATCTAATCGATAAGTATCTAACTCTGCAAAAACCGATCAACATACCAATCCACTCCTCTAGCCTCTATCTCTAAAGGCCCAAAGTGGCCCTACATCTCAAAAAAACCAACCGCCATCTCTATGTAATCCCCAATAACCCATGGAAGCCCTAGTGTCCAAATGAAAACAATGTGCTCAAAGGCCTAGCGGTGAAGTAAGAAACCTACGTCCAACCCCGACCTCTTGTCTACCCTATACACTAATAGCTCATGGTATACTTGATCTAGCAAGGCATTCCCAAAGAGAACACCATTTAGTGCTTGACTATATCCACCACTACACCAACCAAAGGCCTCAGGAAACCGAGTCCACCCGAGTCCAAAATTCATAACAAGACACTGCCATCATCACCAAGCAAATTAATTAGTTGTGAGGTACACCTTCCTCATACCTCATCTCATAATAAAATACCCCTAAAGAAAATTTGATATGGGGCACATTGGCTCCAAATAGCCATGTCAAAACTGCAAGTCTTCTATCGATGTGATGGGAATATCTACTCTACCGTATAGGCAATCTCATAATCCTATACACATCCTCCAGGGTGATGGTCATCTCCCCTATCCTAAACCAGAAGGTACCCGTCTACCGATCCCATCTCTCTACCAATGTAATCATCAACCCCACATCTCGTGGGATCCTCTGATAATGTATGAACCCACCTAACCCCACTATAACTAAGTGATCCCACTCAACATCTATCACATCTCCTCTAATATGCTCGTATAGAGAAGGCACTCTATCTCTCAAATATAGGGTCTCTCTGGCCTACAATCATAAACAAAACATGCCAACATCAAATCATCAAAATCAAAAATCCAATCAAAATCCATTAAATTTCATTAAAAATCAATTTAATCCTAACCAAATCCAATCCAACCCTAGTTGACGTTGACTCAAGTAGGATCAATGTGTTTTGGGGTAGATCGACATGCCTTAGGGCCCGCGTCGACCTTCCTAGGTCACCACTAACCACCCCTAGCATCATCCACTTTTTCTAAAAAATGTAAAAAATAAATAAAATATAAAATTAAACTAAAAACAAGCTTGAGTTTTGTTACTCACCATCCTCTGCACCCTCTGGTGTTTCCTTGTAGCTCATGTGGCCTCCATTTTCTTTTTCTCTTTAATCACTTTGATCTCTCTCATCAATTTTCATGTGAAAATGAGCATCTTCGCCAACCAAGCTTATATAGCCACCAACACCTAGTCATCATCCATCCCCTTTAGTCGTCATCGATTGGCCTTATTCCCTATTGACTAGCATTGGTAGCCTTTATTTTAGATTCCCGATATTTGTTTATGACCTCTTCTTGGGCATTCTTCAAAGTCCACCTTTGTGGCCATCTTTATTTTCCCTTTAGGGCATTTTGTTTCAATATTCGATCTTATCCTTTTGTGATCTTGAAGTCCACCTTTGTGGCCATACTTACTCCCTCTTTGGGCATTTTTTATTTTTCAATCTTATCTAATTTGCACAAAATTCCACCTTCATGGCCATACTTATCTTCCCTTGGGGCATATTATTTCACTACTCACCTTTTTGTCCTTTTCTTGTGTCTTGTGTTGGGGCACCATTATTTTCATCCTCGTCCTTTGTAGATGCATAATTTTTCTCGATTCCTCATGTACGAAGGATTTCACATAATTTTTACATTTAGTTGCATACTTTGATGCTCACCTATGACCTCATGATCATTTTGTCTTGCATCCATTTGAGAGATTTCCCATTGGATTCTCTCCATTTTACGAGTGATCTTCACCCACTCATTGGCTGTAGAGCATTGTTACTTGTCTCCATTGAGACCATAATTGTCCCTCTACTGATGTGATATTGGAGTCACCACCATGGTTTTCATTTTTATTATGATCCTTTTTTCTTGGGGAATCTTCCTTGCACTATCCTTTTACCCATCTTTCTTCACCCACCCACCCTTCATCATCTACCTTTTTCAAATCACGTCATCGATTTCCTCTATCGTCATCGATCCCTCATTTAAGGGGGAGCTCATCATCAACCTTCTATCAATCTACATCATACTCTTCCTCTCACTATTTTTGTCTCATGGCTTGCTAGTGTAAACCACTCAAAAAAGGGATCAAATATAGACACCTAAATTCGGTATCTCTACCCTTGTCTACCCGCGTGCGCATATTTTTCTATGGTCCTATCTAGGTCCCCCTTTAATTAAATCCATCCCCTATCAATATTTAATAAATTTCCCACTTATTATCCTATCATTATTAATCTTTATTAATTCACATTAATTAATTAATTCCCATTAATTAATTAATTAATTAATTAATATCCATATCCCTAAATTTCCTAATCAACTTGTTATTTAGGACACTTTTATCCTAAATATAAATCCCTATGATTTTTCTACCCATCCCTATCTTCTAACTACCCATGATTCATCCCTAAGCAACCTAATCCCACACATAAGATTTAAAGAAGCTTTTTCCCTCCTTGAAAACATGAAATCCTCAAATCAAAAAAATACACCCCATTGGGAAAGCTTCCCCATAGTCACCGTTGACCCTATCAAACTAAGTTAAATCTTTCCATAATCAAAGGAGAAATCATTATATGCATGTGAATTTTGAGCTTTCTAGTGACTTATGAATTGAATTTTATGCCTAAGCATTCATGCAATAATTCTGAGACCTCCCGGACCTCCTTGGAACATGCTTTCATCACTCACAATAATCCTTTATGAGATTTATCATTATCTTTGTGTTGCTTTATTCATATTTTATCATATTATCTTCGTATTATTGTTGTTTTTCTTTCGTCTAACCTTTTGCAGAGTTTAGATCATCCTTAGCAACACTCGAGAGCTTTGTAATCAACCTTATTTTCTAGTTCCTTTACTTGCAAGTCATCCATTTCATCATTTGGACCTCGGCTTTATCCAACTCTCTATCCACGGTCATCATCGACCACCCTAGTCATCGTCGACCAAGGTCTTGATTCCCAATCTGCTCTTTCTAATCTCTATTTTCTTCCATTTCTCTAGTTTCCTCTCTCTCAGATCCCTTCTATAGATTGACTCTAGCATACACAAGTCTCTGTTGTTACCAAATTGCATTTAGGCCTTTGTAGGTATGTATATTTATCTTAATTTCCAGATCTACCCTCTTAGGTTACCATTAACCTACCTATGCACATTCTGGGTCACCGTCAACCCAGACCAGGTATCATTTAATTTACGTTCTTTCAATTAAATCAGTTTCTAGATCAGATCTTAATTATTCTTAAATTCAATGGTACTTATGTTACGCATGTTATATGTTATTTATCTATTACTTCGCTCTTTCTAAATAAATGAGGGTTGACATCCGCGAAAGGAAGGTCACACTTCTTGGAGTCGGCATTGTTCGAGAAACCCCCACATATCCCATCTAATCAATCCCCTTTTCAATCTGTCTTATTTGCAGGTCATCAGCTACAACAAGGATCAGCTACTTGGCACTTGTTCATCCATGTACATCATGCTTTTGAGGTACTATAAACCCTCCATGTTTTGAGTTGTGTACTTTCTTTAGTAGCTAACTCATTAACTTGAATTGAACGAGAAATTACATCAATAGGGATATTACTTAAATATTAAATCATGTATTTAGTGTTTGCCTATGTGTTATAACTTCATTGGCTAGTTTTTTTATTTGACTTGATGTGACTTTGTGTGATTAGATTTTTTTCATATTTTATCTATAAAATGACTTGTAATTGTTTACACCCTATATATATAAAGGGTGTAAGGTATGTTACAAGTAGAATATTATGAATAACTTAATCTACATTAACCATAAAATCCATAATACAATTATGCATACACTAAATGATGATATAACGATGAAGCAATAACATAAAACACAATGGATGAAGACTTGGTTGTGTTGAGGTTTTAATATTAAGTGGGAAACTACTTTAGTTAAAACCCTGCCAAGGACTAAAATGGTGATGACATTTTAAAATAACTTATATTTTAAGTATAAGTGCTTGGTGGATTCCCATAGGGTCAAAATGTGATTTGAAATAAAAATATAAGAGCGACCCAACTTTGGGCCACCCACCTTGATATAAATCAAGTTGATCTCATTAAGATTGATGGATGTGAGGTATAAGAATATAAAGTGAATGCATGCAAGTTGTTTGAGATATAATTTAGCATAATACATGAGGAAAATGGATGAATATATATGAGAAAATGTTTATGATAGTTTGTAATTCCTACATAAAGGTGTAAATCGATATGCATGCATGGAAATAGTGGGGGTGTTAGGTGAAACATATTTTTCTCAATAAAGATAAGTGATTTTTAGTTGGTTTTTTACCTTATCGTTTTCCCACTTATATTTAGTTTCTTGTGTCCATTTCATTTCATATTCATGAACTTAATCTAATGCATTATGTAATTTGATCTATCTTATTTTAATATTCAAACATAAACTATAATCCTTAGAAAAAATTTTATGGATCTATAAACTTGTCACATTATATATCCTCTTATTTTTCCTAACATGGTATCAGAGTTGGTGTTTATGCTTATGTAGGATAGATCTTGTTGTTTTTTATTTGCAAGTGTGAAGAATCTTGTGGATCTGAAGTTTTTGAAAAGTTTCGGATCTCGTGGACCTCTTATCTATGATCCATAGCTTTTACAAATCTACAAGGTGTAAAACTCCAATTCCTTGCATTTAGATTAAATTTGGAGTACTTGGATGCTTTAGATCTAATTGAATGATCAAAACCTAGGTCATTGTTGAATTTACATGATTAGATCTATTTTTTTAATAATCCTTGGGAATTTTTTAAATTTTCAAGACCTCCATGGATTTTTTAAAGTTTCAAGACCTCCAGGATTTTTTCAAAGTATTTCACATGACCTTTTTTCTAACTTTCGCATACTATTTTCTTGTTATTCATATTTTTGTGACTTCTATGACCTTTTCAAGGTATTGCTCATTTTTTTAAAGTCTTGCATAGACTTTTATTTTCTCCATGGACTTTTCTTCCTTTGTTTTGTGGAATCCCTTTGTTCCACAAACATTTCTCCTAGTTCTCGCAAACTTCCTTGTACCATGGACTTCCTCCTATGTTCTGCGGACTTCTTCCGGGTTTGGTTAACTTTTTCTTATTATGTTGATCGTGTTCCATCACTTTATGACATCCTTCTTTATTCTTGCATGGTTTTTCTAAACTTGCACAGACTTTCTTTATCCCATGTAGTTTTCCTTGTTTTGAGACTTTCTTTATTCCATTGTTTTTTGCTTATTTTGCGAACTTCTTTTGTCTGTAATGTTTTTATCATTGGACACAAACCTTCTTTGTCTCATGTCCTTTTCCTTTATTCCATGTATTTTTTTCTTCTCACATACTTATTCCTTTATCTCACGGATTTTTCGTGTTCCTTTATTCCATGGATTTTTCCTTAGTGTTATTTCGAACACTAAAAATTCAAAAACCAGCCAAAAATGTTTTGTAGACACTAAATCACACACTTTGAGTATTATTTATTTTCAGGTTTATACTACTATTCATATGGTTTTTGAGTGAAGAAATTACTAATTAACCTATGTATTTTGGCCATTTTACTTTGGATTTTTTCACACGCTAACCTCTCGCACATACTTTTCCAGTCTATTTTTGGCGTTTGTGTTCTTTTTCATTTGACTAGGGCACTTGGGATAGTATTGGGGTGCCAATGGGTGCCCTGGTCCCATTTGGGGCTTCCTGGTCCTTTTTACACTTTCCCGCCACTTTTTGGGCACTTTTTAGTGGTCGAACTCTTTGGGGTTAATTACAAAATTAGATCAAGAGAACCATATAAATATAAAGTTATGAGACCATAATGAGGGACCAAGAACTAGTCACTACTATCATCATCTAAGGTTACATCCATCTAGATCTCATTTACATCCATCTAGCTCCATCACAAGGGACAAGGATGGTTCATCTACATCACAAAATCATAGGAGGGAAGTTTATTCTATTCCATCCACCATTATATTATATTTTCTACACATAGTTATTGCTCATTACTTTCACAAAGTGTGACTGGCACAAGAGCAACCTAGGGCATGATCACGCATGCGCATATACACACATAACACACACACAAAGAACTATATCAGTGACATATGTAGTGCAACGCTAAGTTAATAATTCCACCATTTTTCCACTTGAGGAAAGTCTAATCCCTTCATTTACTTTTTTATTTTTAGGGTTTGATGTTTGTTTTGGGTTTTTACAGGTCTATTCTTCATCACTAATTATTGGCGGCATTCAAGATAGAGAAATTAATTACATGCAATAGGTAGCTAGGATTCGCATCATCATCTAACCCTATAAATCTGGTTTTGGACCTCGTATGATAGATCATGGTGCCATGAACACAAACTAGGACACCCAAGGGTTCTAGATCCTCTTGCAAGCACCCTAGTCTAGCCAAACAACTTAGATCTGTCCTTTTTGGGACCTCTATATGTTTGTTCCTGCTTCTATAATATTCATTTTATTTTACAACACAATCCAGATCAGCCTACGAATTAGCTAAGCTCCTTCCAACCCTACTTGTCAATTAGGGTTTCACATTTTCATTAGTTTAGTTGTTTGGGTCACTTTCTATATTTATTTCATTACATTTATTTATTGTTATTTACTTGTTGTTCCTAGTTAGATTAACTTAATAAAATCCACATTTTAGTTAATCATTTTTTGTTTACCCAACTATTTCAATCCTTCCTTTTGACAATGGCATCTCCTTACCAAGTCATGACTCACTTGTCTTATCATAATTTTGCACCTACTAAGGTTTTGGGTATAGTCACCACCACTTTGCTGATTTCATGTGTGTGCATACTCAACATCCTCCTCACTTTGTTACATCTAGGTTTGATCCATATATTAATATAGTTACTACTCGTCATACTCATCCTAATCCTCCTACAGATCCACCCACTTCTATTCCTCCACCCATTACTTCGAGTAGCTCCTCCTACTACTTCTAAGGGCTATGACATCATTGAGAAACTTAAAAATATGCACCGCAATATTTCTCTTTATGACTTATTGTGTAATGCACCAAATTGTCACAACACATTAGAAGCTTTCATTTGGGCTATTCATATTGAAATTGATAATTCTGCGGTGGCCTTTACACATCTCATATAGTCTCTTCACAATTTTCCACATGCTATATCTTTCATTGATGAGGATCTATCACCTTTTGCTAAAAGCAATCCATGTGTACATTTACTCATTACTATCATTGTTAGCACTACTTGCATCAAACGAGTCCTCATTGATAATGGATCACTGTCAATCTATGTGCTCATTCTCTTTTAAAACAATTGGGTATTAATGATAATCTCATTTCTAAGAATTCTACTCTCATTCAAGGTTATGATTCTACCACTCGCACATGTCTAGGGACTATCTCATTACACATTCGGGTTGGGCCTAAGACTATTCTCACTTATTTTATATGATATATGCCTCATTTTAATTCAATCTCTTGTTAGGTAGACCTTGGATTCACACAATGCAAGTAGTTCCATCTATTATTCACCAATGTGTTAATTTCTTGCATGATGGATATGAAAATATAATCACCACAGATATATAGCCATTCAAATATTGTCACATATACCCTATTATTATTATGCTCATTCCACCTTCATAATGTATTCCATATAGTATCCTTGACACATATGACATTGGTCAATCTAGCACATCGAAACCTTCTTCTACCACTATAAATACTCCAACTATCTCTACTCACACTACAAATATTATTTCACCTACGGTATCAGCTCCTATCAGTGTTCCTTCTCCAACTATTGACATACCTTTTATTTCTTCACCTCTTTGCGACACCTACTAATATACTTGATAAAGCTACACAACATGAGGATGCTAACATGGATGATTACGATGACTACGATGACAAATTCGATGTTATTGAACTCACTGATGAAGCATTAGGTCAACTAAATTTTACACCTCTTGACATAGACGATTCTTACTTTGAAGATACATTTGTGGTTGATGGCCCAAGTGAATATAAATTTAAGATCCCTCCCTCTACTAATGCTATGGTACTATACCAAGGGTTTGTAAACATTGTAGATGCTATTTCATCTTCTCCTCCATAGGTTGCAGCTCCACTGCCTCCTTTTACATGCACATTATTTATCAATAGGTCCTTTTGGCAACACATCCCAATTGACTCCACTTTCTTAGATACTATTTGTACACATGATAGTTTGGTTAGGTTTGGCATGACACTTAATGACATCTTACCACCTCTTCATTCACCGTATTTGTATCATGGCTATTTTCATATTATGACCACTTATGGCTTGTGTGTCTTTCATTTGACGGTCTTTATTACACGCACCCCTCGTGACTCTCCACTCACACTTGGGACAAGTCCTAGCTTGACTATATTAGTGGTATGATAGACGCTAACCATTCTTTACTTACATTTCCTATGCCTTTTGGAAATATCTCTATTCCTAATGAATCTTCTACCACTCAAGCTCAAAATATCTTTTGTTGGCATGCTCACGGATTGTTCCTCGATAGCCTTTACTGATGAGGAATATGCAATGAATGTGTATATAGTATGGAATCATGGGTATTTATAAGACCTTCCTCAATCTATATATTATCATGTCTCTCGACGTTGCTCCAATAGGATTCAACCATGATAATTATGATCTCCTAGATAACATCACATAGTCACCTTTCTACTATACGCTTAGGAGTCATAGCATCTAACACCTCCCCATCATATTAGCATTACCACATCTCACATTCTTGTATTATCTTACATCAATCTCCTCTCATAGGCATAGTAATCACACATTGTAGCTTCACCCATTACCCAATGACACACTCTTGTACTTCATTTTGACATTTGTTGAGGGCATACTACACATGAACCCCACACACTACACAATAGTTACTACACACTACATTTATTCACACATCTCACATCTTACATCCTACATTTTACATTTATTCTACATTACACATCTCCACTTAAAGCACACATATTTTACATACTATACTAGTCTTCATTACATATGAGTCTAGCATTACATACCTCTCATTCTACATACTACATTACTACTCTATCTACACATATTATTCAACACACTATGCATTGTATTTATGCTCATCATATGGTCATCTAATCCTCACACATACTTAGAAAGGAGAAAGCACCTTACACTTTTTTCATTGCATCTTATACATCAAATTTTTACATATTTTTACACATCATATGGTCTTTATTATCACAACGCATACTACATCACCTTCTACGTGTTGCACTCACTACCCTATGACACACTTTAGTTCCTTGGTCCATACTACTCAATTCCTTTGTTGAGGGTTTACAAATCAAGTTGACCTTATCATACTTACACATTCATCATTCAATTTTCTATCATGCGACATTTTTTAGGTTAGTGGCATATGCTATAGGATAAATGGTTACATATTCTATCATCTTGTAGTGTTATACACTTTAGGCTACATCGCCACTCTCTTTATTCATCTTGTTGTGATATACACTTCAGCTATAAGGTTCACACACACATCATTTCTAGGTCACATCTCATCAACATACATATACACAATCATCACAACGTGTTAGGCGCAACATACACTTCGACCATTGCCCGATGACGCACTCGTTTATGTTTCATTATTGACTATGGAGGGGGAAAACCAAATGAACCTCATTGCATATACTCTATTCACTAGGGGCACACAACTCCTACCATTCCATTTTACATTCCATTCCATCCATCACAAGAAAGACACTTTTTTTTTTTTATTATTGGCAAATAGTTTTTTGAAAGGGACTATACCCTTGAATACAAAAGAAGGCCTAAAAGCCAGGATAAGCAAGAGAACCAGAGTGAAAAGGATCAGAATCCAAATGTTACAATGATGCTCAAAGTAGCTAAAAAACAGCTACCAAAACGAGAACAGCAAAATTACTGCAAAAATGTGTTCTAAAGGACATCAACTGTTCTATTTGATATGTGCCGACGAGAGGAGAAGTTCCAAGATCAGAGGCCAACACGAGTAATAACCTCTGCAATCATAGTGATAAAGGATCCGCAAAAAAACAACAAAAAAACAAACAAGGACAGCAGAATCAATCTGCAGCTACTTCCTAGTAGCTTTGTCTATGATGGTTTTGATATTCTTCCAGGATTTAAACATACCCAAAGTAGTCATATGGGCAGCGTCATTAGAATCCAGCTGCTCCAAGGTCTTCTTGCTTTCTTTATCAGTACCCCAAAGAGTTGTCGGCACTCCGCTTAGGTTGGAGACACTTCTGACGTGTTGTTCAATAAATTCCTCAATCGCCCTAAAGATGGCAATGTTGTAATCATGCCTAGTCTTGGCCTTCCCTAAGCGAGAGTCCAAGGAGTGCAATTTCTTGTAAATATCTTCAATTTGGCTGCTGTCCACATCCTCCTCCTCCTCCTTCTTCCTCTTTCCTTTCTGTTTTGTCAAGTTTTTAACTTCATCCTTTAACAATTTCATATCTGCCTCTAAGGCTTCCAGCCTTTTTGTAGGGCTTTCCAATTGCACTTCCCGGGGGCTGGCACTGCTGATATGCAGGAGGTCATGAGCAATTTCAAATTCATGAGAACCCTTCTCCACAGCAAGGGTCTCAAGGTTAAGCTTCCTAGAAGCCCTGGTAACCGGTCTCCGCGAGGTAGAGGCCAAGTGGGGGGTGGGAGCATCAGAAGGGGGAACGGGAGAAGAATCCTGAACGGCCGGCATGGGGGTGACAGCGTCAAAATTGGTGGCAAGGATGGGAGAAAGGAGGAAAACAGGTCAATGGCGCAGCAGCTAAAGAGCTCAAGCGGGACAAAAAGACAAAGGGGGAATCGAGCTAGGGGAGGATGGGAGACCAGGAAACCTGAGTAGACAACATTTGTGCAACAACAAAATGAGCCCTTGGTGCAAAGGAACCACCCGGGAATGCTTTTGAAACTCAAGAATGGAGCGTTCAAGAGAGTTCAGCAAGTAATGGGGGAAACAAACCAGACGATCCCTACGAAAATGATTAAGAAAAATAAGGTGTTTAGCAGGAACAGTGACAAACCTTCCTTCCAAGGAGATGAACCGTATCATCATGCGGGTTACTTCATCATATGGTGGAGGGATCGAGCTAACAAGCAGGCCCACTGTTAAGTGGGTCAGTTTCTCCTCTCCCTCAACAAATCTTCTCTCTTCCACATCTCTATCGACCCTTTTGTTAAAGAATCTGAAGCCCTCCAAGCCAAGGCCGGTCGCTTCAGCAATAAGCTCTTCATTGATTAAGACCTTCTGCCCCCCATACTCCACTATCCTCTCCTTCCAATCCTTTGCAAAACGCACAGAGATGCTCTGGTCATGCCCCTGAACTTTTTCCATGAAGTTTGTTATGCCACCCTTGCTAAGAATGCTCCACAGCTCAATATTGTCTTTCTAATCTGGGTCCACACTAGGCTCAATTTGACAAGGAGGACCCCCATCTTCTCTGTTCTGAACTGTTTGCAACTAATTCCTAACTGATTGCTAAAGCCAGTCCACTTTTTGCTATAGTAATCCACACAAAAATGGAAATGAGAGCGTTGTTACTTGGAGAAGGATTCAATGTTATCGCTATCTCTTTGGTTATGATCCCACGATCGATGCGTGTCTGCTGATCTGAGCCTGCTGAAAATCATGTGTGAGAATAACCCGCTCCCTACCATCAATCACTTTATCACCGCCTTCGGTTTCCGTGGAGGTTTGAATCCACCTTTTAACAGTCACATTACAGCCCGCATGCACGATTTTCAAAACCGTGTATCTCCACTTGTAATTCCCCATATGATTCACACTATCTTGATTATTAGACATGATTTGCATAAACCAATACTTTAAATCAACACGTGTGGGAGTATTTTTGATCCACACCCAAAATTCATAACTCATTTCAAGATATTGCTTACGTATGGAGTTCCGCCTGAATGTTGTTTTGAAGCTGTTTGGGGATGTTGTTATTGTCCCAAACTGTAAGGTTAACATTAATGCCATAATTTGCCAGCACATCCGCCAATTTATTACCCTCCCTGTAGGTATGCATGATCCTGATGTTATTGAAAGTATGACTAATACTTATGGACTCTGCAATAAAATCCTTGATGCTCCAACTTGGAGATGAGCACTGCTTAAGAAGATTAATGATATTTAGGGAGTCTCCTTCAATGATGAGGTTCTGAATATTATTTTCTGGGCAATTCTCAGACCCCAAAGAGCAGATAAAGCTTCAGCAAAATGATTAGTTTGAATTCCCATTTTACCAGCATACGCAGCTATTAGATTGCCTTTATGATCCCGTATCACTCCTCCCCCTGCCGCATTCCCAGGGTTTCCCTTAGAAGCCCCATCAAAGTTCAACTTATACCAATTTAGATCAGGAGGATGCCATTTAATCAAAGATCTATCAATGCTATTCCCGGGATCATAAAGGCAATATTGCATATCATGGTTGCTTTTACTTTTTCTTACATTTGTTTTTTCATGGTCACTTTATTACACATGTTAGTTCGATTTCTTGTATGTCATTTATCTATACCAAACACACATGCACATTCATGCCTTTTTCTAGTTGTGGTCAAAATACAAGTCTCTTAATCGCAACACGGATGCTCATCTTCTACCCTTCCTACACTGGTCATTGGGGGCATCCACATTCATCTCTCACAAGTGTTATTGTTTCATTTTATACTTAGCACTTTATTTTCTTTATTATACACAATTTTGACATACTGGTTATCTTTTAACATGCTAATGGGTGCTTCATGTGCAACATTTTTATGCAGGGATATTTACTTCCATACTTGTTTGTTACATTGTTTGTTATTGTTTGTTTTTATATGTGGGTATTTCCCTATGCTTGGTGTGCACACTTTTTTTTTATATGTGGCCATGATGACCTTACGTGTCTTGTGACATCGTGAGTGATGTCTAATGTTTCCATCCCACTTTTGTGTCTTACTTTGTCTTTTTGTGTTTACATTACTACTTTTCTTGGTATCTTTTACATTTTTGCATAGATTACACATTGTCTTATACATGCATGTTTGTTCGTATTAACACTTGTTTTTGTTAGCCACTTATTTTGCATGCCTTGGTTTCTACCAAGTGCATTCCCTTCCCCTACAGGGCTGAGTTACAAAGTTCATTCAGTTGGTCCTCTTTTGGGAATGCATTCTCTATCAGTGATGTTGTATGTGCCCCCAAAGAGGGGGCATCATTTGGGGTTTTACATTCTACACAATACTTCTACACTAGTTTAGTTCAATTAAGTTCAATTCAAATTCTACCCTTAGCATTGTGAGTTATACAAGTGAGTGGGTTCATACCAGTCTATGAACCCCATACACAACGGATTTTACAAGACATGGTTTTCCTTATCATTATGGGGAGCAATTAAAGGTTGGAGGATACAATAGAATTCCTCCCTATACTTCTTGCCAGTGGTGTTGGATCACCCAAAAACTAGGTAGTATAGAGATCTCTTCATACACTATCGGAAGTAGTTAAAGGTTGGAGGATACAGTGGAATTCCTCCCTATACTTCTTCAGCCTATGGTGTCGGATCACCCAAAAACCTAGGATAGGATATCCTCTTTCTACACCCTTTCTCTCATCATGAATCAAGTGCACATGTTCCTTTTACATTTTTCATTTCCATTACATACTTTTTACTATATACATGTGTATTTTACATGCATTTTTACATATATACATGCGTATTTGACTTCTTGATCATCTTCTCCTTATAAGTTCGATCATATGAGAAGAAAACAATCAATGAAAATAACAACAAAAATGGCATCAACAACAACATTTTACGGTAACACACACCATACTAACCATGCAGGTACATTACACACATCAAAAACTACACACGTGTTTCCACCCTAGGTTCACTCTCATCATTTTTTTGCACTTTTACATCTTTATTTTCCATGCTCCATCATATTTTTTTCACTCCACGCTTTGTCTAGTCCTTCGATGCATTTTCTACATCACTCTACATGGACATCAGTACGCATCTCTATCTACTTTATGTTACCAAAGCTTTCTTCTCACCAACATAAACTAGGGCAAATGTAGACACTAAATTATGCACTTTAGGTATTATTTAGTCTCGGTCTTATACTACTATTCATATGGTTTTGAGTGAAGAAAGTACTAATTAACCCTCATCTTTTGGCCATTTTACTTTGATTTATGTCGTCATTTCTAACCTCTCACACATACTTTCCTAGTATATTTATTTCATTCTACATTTAAGCGGGAACTTAGGATAATCTTGGGCATTGAAAATCACCCTGGTCCCAGTTGGGGTGCCCTGATCCTTTTTACACTTTCCTGCCACTTTTTGGGCACTTTCTAGCCGTTTGAACATTCTATCTTTTTGGTGGTTGGCCTCTTCGAGGTTAATTATGAAATTAGATCAAGAGAACCATATAAATATAAAGTTATGAGACCATAATGAGGGACCAAGCACTAGTCACTACTATCATCATCTAAGGTTGCATCCATCTAGCTCCATCACAAGGGATAAGGCTAGTTCATCTACATCACACAAACATAGGAGGGAAGTTTATTCTATTTCATCCACCATTTTATTACATTTTCTACACATAGTTATTTCTTGCTACTTTCACAAAGTGTGACTAGAACAAGAGAAACCTAGGGCATGATCACACATACACACATAGAACTACATCAAGTCTAAGATGTAGTGTAGCGCTCAGTTAGTAAGTCCACCATTGTGGCCGCTGAGGACAGTCTGACCCCTTCATTTGCATTTTTCTTTTTAGGGTTTTATATTTGTTTTAGTTCTTAAATGTCTATTCTTCATCACTAATCATTGGTGAAATTAGCATAGAGTAGTGAGTTACATGTGATAGGAAGTGAGGGATTCACATCATCATCGACCTACAAATCTAGTTTCTAGACCTCCTACATAGACCAAGGCATCCAAAATGCAGACTAAGATCCCCACAAGTGCCTTAATCCTCTCCCAAGTGCCCCAATCCATCCAAACAGATCAGATGTGTACTTTTTGTTACCTCTACATGTTCGTTCCTTCTTCCGTAATATTCGTTTAATTTACAACACATTCCATCAAGCCTATGAATTAGCTAAGATCCTTCCAACCCTACTTGTCAATTAGGGTTTAACATTTTCATTAATTTAGTTGCTTGGTTCACTTTCTATATTTATTCATTGCATTTATTTACTATTATTTATTGTTGTTCCTAGTTAGATTAACTTAACAAAATCCACATTTAAGTTAATCATGTTTCTTTGTTTCATGGATTCTAATTTTGGATAATCCATAATATTCGTGTGTTTTTTTGTGTGTCTTCACGGAATAATTTTCATACTTCATGGCTTCTCTTTAGTCACTCCATATATTTTTAAATAATTTTTATCAATCTTCCTTCCCTAAATCCATGATTATATATATCCTTTGCTATGTGGTCTTTCTTTGTCCCACAACATTCCTTTGTTTTGTGTCTTTTTGTTGTATTACATTTACTTTTAGTATTCCATTGCTCTTACTTTGTTTTGTGGACCTTCGAGTCTCACTAACCCTTTTTCTTCTTGTTTCATGGACTTCAAGTGTTCTATGGCCCTCTTTTTTAAGTCGACCTCTAGTATTCAACGGTCATCTTACTTGTTTTTGCAGACTTCTAGTGTTCTATGGCATTGTTTCTTTCTCCCGCAAACACCCTTGTTCCACATCATGTTTCCTTTTTCCTGCAACCTTACCTATTCGCATAACTTTTAAAAAAATTTAAACACATGGAACATTGTTTCTTTGCTAAGCGGCTTTTCAAAATTTAAAATTTTTATAACTTTTTAATTATTGCCTTACGACATCTTTTGTCTTGTTCTAAGTTTTTACATCCTTCTTTCTTGGTTCCCATACATGTTTGGATTATTTTTATTAAATTGTAAGTTCTTTAAATGTTTTTCTTTCATTTTCTTAAAGTTCGTAATTGTTAAAAATCGCATACCTATATTAATTAAAATTGTTAAGTTCTTTATAAAATATGGCTAGTTCATCTAATTTCTCCATGGATAAATCTCAATTGTTAAATGGTACTAACTATAGTATTTAGAGAGTTAGGCTTAAATCTATCTTTATGGCTAGAAAGCTTTGGGATTTGGTTAATGGTATTGAAAAGAGACCCACTAGAGATAAGCTACCCCTGATAACTTGAGCATCTTCTCCCAAAAGTCCCAAGAGGCCATGTCAATCCTATTGCAAAGTATCAAATATGAATTTGTTGGACATTGGACACATCCAAAGTCTCCAGTTGATACATGGACCCAATTTGAATCTACACATGAGGGTATCCACCTCTCTAAAATAATAAAACTAATAATGGAATTGTTTACAACTCCAATGAAAGGAGATGAAAATATAGTTAATTATCTAGAAAAAATAAGAACATTAAGGCTTAGTTAGATGGATGTGATTGTCAATTATTTCAAGATAAGTTGTTATACTTTATCATTCAGATTAACATTCATGAAAATTTTAGAAACTATATTTCTATTTTGAATTCTAAATATCAAAATGAATCTAATTTACTTGATTTAGATACCTTGTCTTCTTTACTCATTCAAGAAGAAATATTAATGGAGAAATTTGACTCAAAATAGAATTCACCTAAGTCATGTTTCTCCCAAAATCAAAATTCATTTAGAAATAAGAATAAAATAATTCTATTAAGAAATCAAACTTGAATTATAAGTTCAATCCTAAGAATAATAAAAAATTAAGGTTAAGTTTGATGGAACTTGTACCTTTTGTGGAAATTTTGGTCATAAAGAATCTAACTTTTATTCTAAATCACATAAAAATTCTCAAAGTAAGAACAATAGGAAGAAGAATAAAAACAAGAACCATGCAAATATTGTTGAGAAAACTATTGCTTTATGAAACTTTTTTGGTAATGTTATTTATACATGTTTAATGTATTGATGATTGCATGTTTCATGGATGCATCTGCTTTCTTATTTTTTTCATAATGTTCTACAAATTTAGCATGAATGATTTAGAATGTATATGTTATAAAGAAACCATTTTGTATATTGACGTCTTAACTCTCCTCTAAAATAGAAATCCTATAATTTCTTAATCCTTCTTTGGACAATTTGGAAACAAATGTCCAAGAGGATGTTCATCCTTCTTCAGTTTTGATGGATTTAGATATTGAGGGGGAGTCATCTCAAAATGTTTCTTTGTCTAGAATTCCTAAATGGGCTCAAATTTGGTTTTATTACCCTTCCTTATAACCTAAAAAGATAAACCATTGGAAACCTTCTTATCGGGCTTGGTTGAGGTTGTGTTTTTTTTTTTAAGAAGAATTTCTTGTTGAAATGGTTTGAAACATCTTTGCATCTTGGTTGTAATCCCAATCAGTCTCTCTAAACCAAATTTGATAGTGTAGTACACTAATATTGTTTGCTTCTTTAAAGTTGAATATGATGTGTAAAATATGAAAATAATTATATTTCTTATATGGTATTATATATGATGTCTTAATTCTATATATAATATCTTAAATTATTTTAGCTATAAGAACCTAACTCTTAAAAAAAAATAGATTGAGACAATGTTTTAAATCTACTTATTTAAGTATGGTTATATGTCAAGATCACAAATTAAGTTGTTGAATCTTTTTTTGTTGTATGTTACTCGACTAAATTCAAAGAGATAGCACCATTGAATATAAACCTGCATGTGATAAATTTATTTAACTATCACTAAAATTCTAATAATTAGGACTTTTTCTAATGATTCATGTAGAATCTTCACAACAAACCATTGAAAAATGGTAAAAAATGATCTTTGAGGTATAATGATTCATAAATTGCCTTTTAAAACAATGAATAGATCCTGTCTAAGTGATAATAAATGAATAAATAACTAAGTTCATTAAACCGGCATGTTTATGAAAAAAACATCCATACATTACTGAAAATAGGAAATTGCAAGACAATGAGACACAAGAATTTATCTAGAGAAACCCAATGTGTGAAAAACTCCAGCCGTATAAGCAATTTCTTCCCTTTACTATGCAAATCTCCAAATAATACAAGTTTACCGTCATACAATGACCTTTAAGAAATATTCTATCTCCAACTTGTATAAATTTCTTTAACTCTCAACAAGAAATTAACTATTCTTATGAACAAAACAAGAACATTCTTAACTTCTCTTTTTGCTCACACTTCAATTCAACCAAAGCATTTATTAGAATTCTTCAAAAAACTTGTATTTATAATTTTTCTACCCACCAATGGAATGAAAGATGAAATGAACCAAACTTGGAAGTCCAAATATTTGCAACTATTTGAATTCCCATTTTGGTGTCATCGAGGATAGGATCTTTGGTGTCCATAGACCGACAACAGGTTGACAACCACCAAGTTGGTTTGCACAACTTTTGGTCCCTACAAATGAAATTTCATAACCATTGGGGTGATTACGTAACCTCCGCAATGTGAAGAGTGGTGGTTACGTAACTTTCAAGTTGGTTCTCGCCACCGTCACACGTAAAAATTCTAGAACAAAACAATGATGGCCCGCAGATGTCATTCAAAGGTGTTGAATCACCCTTAACTTGACTAAACAATCTCTGAAGAAATAATATGGTGAGAATATGTACTGCAAATATCAAATATGGAGAATACATATAATTGGGTATTTTCATATCCATTTTTGGATCATACCTCTGTAATTTTAAGCTTTTAACTCTCTAAAAGCTTTGAGGAGTGATGATGTGATGAAATTTCATCCCCCATCTTCTCTTAAATACCACTCATTTTCCGGAGGTGTATCTACCGGTTTGTTCCAACGAATCTATCATATTTTTTGAATTCCAATACCACTTTTCATTCTCTCGTATGGGAATCTTAAAACAACATCAAATGGAATCCTTGGAAAATAACCAAAACATGTCTCAAAAGGAAATTTTATTGATAGTAATATGAATTGCCATGTGATAAGGATGTTGAATATATACCAAATCCTCATCCCGAGTCCTAGGATATCTTAAAACATAGACCAAGGTATGACTTACCACATCTATCTTCTCATCTAGTTATGGATGACATCTAGTAAACCTCTTAATATCCATCTTGCCCCATGATATAGACCAAAAATCACTAATGAACCATGAGTCCCTGTCTGTCATAATAGAATTAGGAAAACCAAAATGAACCCACACATGAGAAATAAATAACTCCATTGTATTATTGATCTTCATGCAAGGAATGTGAATACACATTTTACCAAACCATTCTACCACCATAAAAACATACTCACACCATTTTTGAAGTAGGAAAATTGTCCATAAAATCCATGGAGAAACTTACCCATGGTCGGAGAAGAAATTGATAATGGCATACATAACCCCAACTCTCCTTCACTACATGAAACAAAATCCCTTAAAAAGTTATTAATTTATATCCGAATGTTTGGCAAAAATTCATACTTGTGTTTTAAGTCCTTGACATTCTCTATCACACTAGAGTGACCAGCTACCCCCGAAATCTGTGTTTGCTTTAAAAATATTATAATTGTTGTTTATTTTTGTAGGCATCCTTGATGGAATGCTCGTGGAATACTAAGTCTAGAATTGGACCATCAGGTAATAATCGTATAACATTCTCAATGGCTTATTTGAGGGGTATCCCCATAGGATCTTCCCTAAACTACTAAATAAAATCTTCCATCTTCTTATGCTCTTTATTAGTAACCATGTTATAAGTGGTCTCGAAATAACCTCCTTATATTTTCTATCCCTTATAGAAACTAAAGAAAATCTCCCACTAGAATTAATAAGTTTTTAGGCTTTAGTGGCACTTGCAGAGAGATTTTGAGTCTCCCGCAAAGGTTGAAATTATGTATCTCTTGTTGGAATCATAGTGGATTGAGAAGGGGTTGAATCAGTCATAAAATTATATTTACTTCAATTACGAAACCATAAATTCATCAATTATATTTTCATTCAACATTCATAACCATGATGTATATTAAGATATACAACATCGATCACAAGAGCATGAAACATAGTACACAACACAAGAACACCATATATAAGTGGGAAAACCTCATGGGGAAGAAAACCAAATGAAAAAAAAATTATATTACACAATCCTTATTCACATTCCATGTGATAGAAAGCATCACCATATACATCTCATGCTCCAATCAACTCAATATTTCAACATAAGCAATCATGTCCTAAAAATGTAGTTATAAACTTCTTCACAAAATGACCTAAAAGACACATCAAATGATCTCACCAATACTCAAGAAATACATAATTTTAAATATCTCTAAATCACCTTTCCATAACATATAATAACTCCTTCCAAATCCAAATATAATGCCTTCAAACAGTCCATCTTTGCACACTTCTTTTTAACCCTTCTTAGAATCAAGAACTAACAACTAGCCCAACATACTCCATCATACCAAAAATCACTTCCAAGATTAAAAAAACATGGAACATACTTATAAATTATTTATAATCCATTAAAAACCTTCACCAAGCTTGGACAAATAAAAACATCATTTTTTTACCTCTTGAAACTACTTGCACCCTATTAGAATGAGCATCCTCTAAAATTGAGCCTCAAAGAACGGATCATAACTTTAATACCTTATCCAATATTTAATTTTTATATACTAATGGAAATATATCTAAAAATATTCACAAAAAAGTTTAATGGGGTTCTAAATATCTATGTATCTCTCGCAATGTCAATTTTACTCCAGCTGCTCCAAACAACTCCAAAACCATCCACCTAAATAGGGCACAAATTTCACATTTTCACCTCAAAAATGATCTAAATCCTTCATGAACATCAATAAAAACTCCTGATTTTTCATAAATTCCAAATTATACATTACCTCATTTGGACAAATTCTCCTTAAACCGGAACTCTTCATAAACTAGTATATTTAGGTAGGACCCACATATCACCACATAATCTATCATACCTTTCTAGAAATATGGAATAGGAAGAGTCCTATAAATCATCCAATCATCACTTTTAAAAAGGAATCAAAAAATCTCAATATACCTCTTCTTTTGCAAGCTTCTCCTAGTTAGGGTTTAGTTAGGGTTTTAAACCACTTTACCTTCTTAACGATCGTTCATAAAAACATGACGATCAAACCACCTCATTATTTTTTGAAATCTTCATAACTTACCTAAGAATATATTCCAAAGATCTCATGTCCCCATTCAAAGCATACAGTTCACAATGAGCATCAAAAACTCAATATTTATTATAAAAACACATCACATTACTTACTTGGTTTCACCAAAACTTGCATAACTTCAAATTTCTTTAACACTTTGACCTAAAATTTGTCATGAAGCATCATAAAAACATCCTCTAACTTTTCATACTCACCATCTAGCTCAAATATTCTTGGAACTCTCTATCCAATCTCATTTACATGTGTTTACCTACATGTTTCTCACTTGTTTGTTTCCCAAGGACCTCATAAATGCATCAAACCACTGAGTTTAGACCTAAAACTCACCATACATACCCTGTATCTCATCACTATGTTATTACCATTCTTGGAAAAGACTTATTTGGTCCAAATCTCACATCTCCATCTCATATTACATGCTCCGGGAAAAGACAAGCCTGGAATGACTCAAACACTGTGACAACCCATGAACTGACCATGTTGACTCAATAAAACTTATAGACACTCATGAAACATAATTAGGACCATGTATGACCTCATGAAACACTCTAATCACCTCAAGAGAGATCATACAATGACTTGGCTCATTAAACCATGCACCAAGACACCATGACAACTCACCAATCTTGACACAACCACTCAATCTTCATGCATGACATCTAAATAACATCATATGGGGACTCACATGACAACATGACACCCTTTTCCATCAATGGGGTTGACATCAATGACAACACAACCACACAATGGCCAACATCTCTTACCATCATTCACCCAATGGTATTGGTTGGCTCTTCTCATAAAGATGGAATCTTTGATATATAAGTATATACTGTCAAACACTACACCACACACATCAAGAGGAACAACATCTAAAATAACTCCATCGATGAAATTTTTATCAATACCAAAATTAATCTTGTATTTCTTGGTAACCTTTATGTCTATGCATTTCTTCACCCAACCTAATGAGTTCGAATTGGATGATTATAAGTTTCCAACATCATCCTATCAATTAGCTCTTTACTAACCAAATTAGCTTGTGAACAAGTATCAAAAAGAGCATCCACTTTGGTCTTCTTCAACTGAATTTTTATATGAAAGATCTTAGTAAGTTCATTCTCTTGAGCATTACTACTATTACCCAAACATACCTCTTTGTGGATGGAGGCACAACACATAGTCTCATCCACCTCTTCGCTATAAAATACTTCAGAACTTCCTCTCCTAGAGGGCAGCCATGATCTTTTTTTTTTCTTATTCTTGAAGGGATGTAATTTTGGGTGGAGCTTCTAACATTTTCCTCAAAATGAGTGTCAACATCACAATGACCACAATGAACTTTAGTATCCTTTTTAGAAATGGAAGTAGCATTCTTCTTACCTTTTCCTTTTTCCTTCTCCTCTTGCTTGGTGTCACCTTGTTTGTCTGAATCAGGTTGAGAGGTAGATGAACTATTTTTCTTGTCCATATCTAAATAGTGAGCTTAAGAAAAATCATCATCTACATCTGTTGGCTTGGCCAAGAGGACTAGTCTCCTCAAGTGGCTATGGAGTCCACCAATGTACTTCATCGAAGAAGCATGGTACACTACATATTTTCCCATCTGGAAAACTTTCTTCTAAAACTCACTAGTGTACTCTTGCACATTCTATCCTTGCTTCTACCTAAGATACTGCAAATACATGGACCTCTCTTCCTCATAACAAATAGGATAGACCTAACTTTTTTATTATCTTCTTTAATTTAACCTACTTTGTAATAGGAGGAATATTCTTAACAACTAATGAATTAGCATAAATTTCAAACAAATTTAAAGCATGATTGACTATCATTGATTTGATGAAAAAATATACTTCTTGAACAATCCAAGTATTCTCTATCCAATGGTATAGTTTCTCTATATTCATGTCTCTATCCTAAGGTTGAATCTCTATCTTTACACTTCTTTGAATAAGAGGTTTATCTTGGGGCTACTCTTTCTCACACTCATAAGTATCTTATTTATGGGCTCCTAGTGCCTCATTTATAACACCAAGCTTCTCCATGAGTAATCCCATGATGGAATCCAATTTCCCCATAGACAAGGAAATATTTCCCACATCCTTAGACAAAATTTCCACATTTACCTCCAACTTGTAGAAACACTCTTCTCTAGTATCATCTACATCTTCTCTATGAGCCATGTCTCATATTCTTTTCTTCCACTTCCTGGTGGAAATCTCTTATTCAAAAGTAATGAAGATACCTTCACTACTTTATTTTCCTTTAAGTAAGGGGCACTAATTGAATCTGTCAACACAAGTTAACCACACAAAAATAATTGATCTAAATTTCTCCGCACCAATCGATCCTTAAATTACCTTTTAAAACAATGAACAAATCTAAGTGATAATGAATGAAAATATAACTAAGTTAATTAAACCAACATGTTTATAAAAACATCCATACATTACTGAAAATGGGAAATTACAAGACAATGAGACATAAGATTTTATCCTGGAGAAACCCGGTGTGGGAAAAACTCCAATTGGGTAAGAAATTTGCTTCCCTTCACTATGAAAATCTCCAAATAATACAAGTTTACTATCATACAATGACCTTCAAGAAATATTCTAGATCCTTATACTTTTATAACTTGATTACAAATCTCAACAAGAACTCGGCTCTTCTTATGAACAAAAAAAGAACCTTCTTAACTTCCTCTCTTTGTTCACACTGAATTCACAAAAAAACTTGTAAGAATGCTTCAACAAACTTGTATTTATAATTTCTCTTCCCACCTATGGAGGGAAAGATGAAATGAACCAAATTGGTAAGTCCAAACATTTACAAAAATTTGAATTCCCATTTTGCATCGTTGGGTATAAAACCATTAGTTTCCACATGGTGATTGAGCAACCATCGGGGTGGTTACATAAAAAACTAGTCCTAAGTCGGTGGTTACATAACCATCAAGGTAGTTTCACAACAGCCAATCTATTAAGAGTGTTGGTTACGTAACCATCGTGGTGATTCCATCACTTTCACATACAAAACTCTAGGAACAGAACAATGATGGCCCACAAATGTCATTCGAAGGTGTTTTAATCACCCTTCACTTGACTAGACCATGTCTTCAAGAAATCTTATGCCGAGAATCTGTACTACAAGTATAAAATATGGGGAATACATAGATTTGGGTATTTTTATATCCATTTTTGGATCATATAATCAATTATGTTATGTATTATTTTTTAATACAATATTTTTGATTTATTTTGATTATAACCATATAGTTGATTTACTTTTGGATGTGATTTTTTCAATTTAATGTAGCTAGAATCACTTGGAGTAGTATGGAGAAATCAATATGAAGTACTATGGAAGAAGCAAAGGATTCAATGTAGCTTTAAAATATTATAGATGGACTTCATATGGGTGTCAAAGGAAAAATATACTTCTAAGTGGAAGCCACTATTGTACTTATCTTGTAAACAATCCAAATCATCATTAAAGAATGGATCATATCAAGTTGGTGTGTAGTTCAAATGGTGAATTTGTTCTCCACCTTTGAATCTAATGATCATGTGGAAGACTTTGATCTCCACCTCTAAATCTAATGATCATGTGGTAGAATTTGGCTCAATGATCATGTGGATGACTTTGATCTCCACCTCTGAATCATATGGGAAAGACTCAAATGATCATGTGAATGACATCTTCACCTCTAAATCAAATGAGCTTTGGACTTTCAAAGTTTCCCTTGAGGGGGAATAAAGAGGAATGAGCATGTTTTGCATGGTTGTTGTAATGCCACCTCTTTTTTAATGCCAACCCTTATTGGTATGATTGTCAACTAAAATCTCCATATATTATTTATAGTTTGATTAAATAAATTATTACTTTATGTATGTTTACTTATACTACATAGTGAAGCATTAGATATGAGAGTTTTTAACTCCATAATCTTATGTAAGATTTCATGGGTAATCAATTCATCTTGATAAAAATCTGAAATGTTTTTGTTCCTAATGTACCACATATTTTTACAAAACCCATGAAACACTTGTTTCATGCCAGTAACTTCTTCAAATTCTATGGAAAAGTAAAGCAATTCTCTGCAGATTTTCTAAAACCCGTAGGTTACTTCTTTGCTTTACAACTTATGCAATTTTTGGAACACTACATAGTGCATCGTGGTGTTGCAAAACCCATTAAACATTGTATTAGTGTACCATAGAGTTGTAAAACCCATGAAAAACTATAGTAGTGTACCGCAGAGTTGTAAAACCCATATAACATTGTAGTAGTGTACTTTGTGGAGTTGCAAAACTTACAAAACACTACATTAGTGTACCGCATCTTTTCAAAATCCATAAAACAAAGGTTTTTTCATGCTATCCTAAATCACTTAGATGGTTTATGGATTGTAATTCCTTTTGTATAAAAGGTGACTTGGCATGTGTTATTTAGAACAAACATTATATTTTTACATGTTAGCCTAAATCTTCATGATTTATGGATTGTAAGTCCTTTTGTATAAAAATAAATTTTTCATGTTTCCTACTTAAAATTAAGAGGGAGTATTGGGGTTTTAATATTAAGTGGGAAACTACTTTAGTAAAAACCCGCCAAGGACTAAAACGGTCATGACATTTGAATTTAACTTATATTTAAAATATAAGTGCATGGAAAATTCTCTCAGGGGTTAAGATGTGATATATAAGAGTGACCCAACTTTGGGCCACCCACCTTGATATAAATCAAGGTGATCTCATTGATATTGGCAAACATGAGGAACAAGAAAAGGTGCATGCATGTGAGTTGTTTGAGAGCTAATTTAGTATAATACATGAGGAAAATAGATGAATATTTATGAGCAAGTGTTTATGATAGTTTTCAATTCATCCATGAATGTGTAATTGATATGCATGCATGGAAATAGTGGGAGTGCTAGGTGAAATATAATTTTCTCAATAAATATAAGTGATTTTTCAATGGGTTTTTACCTTATGTTTTTCCCACTTATATCTTGTGTCTTGTGTTCATTTCATTTCATATTCATGCACTTAATATAATTCATTATGTAATTTGATCTATCTTATTTTACTATTCAAACATAAACTATAATCCTTAGCAAGTTTATTTTGATGGATCTATAAATTTGTTGCATTATATATGCTCTCATTTTTCCTAACAAGTTGTGTAAAGAGATACAAGAAATTATATGGGTGTGTAAATTCGTTGGAATGGATTATATTATTATGAAAATGCTTCATTTTTAAGATTGTGACTGAAAATTACTCTCGTATGGATTATGTTAGGCCATAGTACGATTTTATCATGCTTAAAATGGTTTTATCCTAGAGAATGATGGAGCTTTGTAACTTTTATTGCATGTCACTAGTCTGCAAATTATTTTCATTATTTTTTACTAGGGTTTCGCACACTTTCAATAGCACCTATAATGATTTGCAACTAATAGACTAGATACATGTTGCAAACTTCATAAAATGATTAGATAATAAAAGAATAAATTCATGTGTAGGTGAGGTGAATTGACCCTAGTGGTCAACTCTTGCTAAACCAATCCCTATACCACACTACATTCCCTCAAGCATGATCAAGCCTCATGTAGTTCTCCAAGTTTTGGTGTAAATGTTATATGCAATCTAATCTAACCCCCTATGCTTCCCTCACATCTCTTGACACAAACAATAGTAAAATAACTATAGATAAATAGATATGTACCAAAGATTTATTGTAGAATGGTGTGATGTGATTCATATGCTAAATTGATTCCATTTGTCCCTTAATACCCTTGGCAATGCTTTGAGTGAATTTTTTTGTTAAGATATAACTCTAGGACCTTTTAGTGTTTGGTAATAGATGAAACAATACTCTTGAATCTAGTTTGAGTGCTTTATACCTATGTGGTAGCTACTTTAAAGGATGCACATCTAATTGAGGAAGATTTAGGAGAGTCTTGATTTCTTTAGTGTTGATATTTTGTAATATGGTTTTCTAAGAATGTTAGGTGAGTTTTTAATTACTTTTGACTTGTTTATATAGGATTATGAATGTTAGATAAAACATTAAGGGAAAGCAAGGAAGATGAAACAATTCACGTAAGATATTCAAACTAATAAAATAGTCATTGAAAGATAAAGGATGGGACCATACAAGTCATCTCAAACTATGGTATGGTATGTACCTATTCTATTTAGTCCCATATAATGATCTAATGATAGAAAATCCATTTTGGGAAAGATTCTTGGGGGTATATTACTACTTGGGATAATTGATGTTCCATGAATGAATGAAAAAGTAGTATGTAGAGATTAATAGGTCATAAGAGAGAAGGATATGTCAATGTAGATTAGAACATGAGATGTTTTCTTAGCATAGGAAAAAGCCAAACTTTTCATTGTTAAAAGATAAGATACCAAATTTGAGTATCTAGATTTTCCCCCTTTAAGTGTGGAATTGAAAATTTTCTCCCTTTAAGTGTGGAATTGAAAATTACATGCTTAAATGAAAAACATACTTGAGTGTGCATACATGATTTGTAATTTCTTGATCATTTTTTCCTTGTGTTGATGTTGACATGTTCCATGGTAAAACTTGCAACACATAGTGTAGTCAACATCGATAGAAGAAATTGAGATGTAACTCAAATGTAAATATCATATAACTTTGAAAATTTAAATTTTTGTATAGTAAAGTAAAGAGATGCAAAGCATGGAAGGAATTGATTTAAAAAATAAAATTTTAATCAAATGAATGAGATCAATTAGATAATATTAGAAACATACAAATGAAACATGTAATGAAAAGTAAGTACAACTAATAAGAGGAATGAGAGTGACTTATCCCGTATCTTTTTGTCTAAACTAGATTTGGGTTGGGATGATGGTGGAACAGGCTCAATCTGATTTGTGCATGTTTTTTTCTAGAAAATAGTGATCAACATGTATGTTAGACAAAAGCGTCAGAAGGGGACGGGACTACCTAGGGTGCTAGTGTCCGAATTGGGCTTTAATGTCCTAATAGTGAGTCTTGATCTGATTTTTAGGGTCTAATCATGTCACCTTCACTTCACTTTGTGTCACTCTAAATTCATTGTATGGTTTTCTTGTCACACGTGTTCATGCAAAACTAACCCTATATACATGCATGAGTCTCAAGCTCATATTGGATGGAATAAAATATGCATATTATTGAGTCAAACTGACCTCAGCAGTCACTCCAATGTGATTATCACCTAACATTGCACTACATTTCAAACTCAATGTAGTTCTATTGTGTGTGTGATAGAATCATGTCCCTTAAAGCTAGGTTTCTCTTATGCTAGTCACAGTCACACCAAGATCACGGACTACAACTACTTTTCCCCCAAGATCATGTGTGTGATGGAATTCAAAATTTTCTCTTCCTATGTAGTGAATACAACCCAAATGAATTCCTTAAGTTTTAATTTTCCCAAGTAGTAGATAGAAATTAATAACCCCGAAAGTGCACCTTTAGAGTAGATAGTAGGTATATATATATATATATATATATATATATATATATATATATATATATATATGATTTAATTTTTTTAATTTTGATGTTGTTAGTGAAATATTTTTCAAAGAAATAATGTGGGTTTTCATCAATCCTTGTAGGAAAAAGTCCTCCTTTTAGGAATGGGGAGGCTTATATTTATTGAAATATGGAAATTATGTACACTAAAAGGAATAATAAACATATTGTTATAAGCCACAAAGAACTCAAATGCTAATAAAACATCACACTCAATAAGTTGAAATAAATTTGCCAGAATAACTTTATAAAAACCTTTGCAAACAAATGAACAACAATATCATATATTATTATGGAACTCTATGTAATACAATGAGAAGGGGCCTTGCTTATATAGGCAAGGAAGATCAATCTAAGAACTAGTCAAGGCCATAGATCAAGCCATAAATCAAGGAAATAACTAGACAACAAAGAACTAGTCAAGACCATAGATCTAGGAAAGAACTAGACAAAAATAACTATTCAAAACCATAGATCAAGGAAATAACTATACCTAATAACTAGATAATATCCTCATAATATCTAAATAAGATAAAAGAAATATCCACACATAAGTGGGTGAGGATAAATAAAAGATAAGGTAAATAAATTACCTAGGTGAACATGAGCTAAGGTAAACAACCTACTCTAACACCCCCTCAAGTGAAGCTAAGGGCCCAAAATAAAAGTGGCATATCTATGGTATGAGTCCCGACAAGTATGATCAAGTATGCATGTACAATATATCCATGAAGAAATCTTGAACCAAAAATAGGAAATAATCCTACTATAAGGAAAGAGAAATAATAATAAGGATTATGTTCTCACGAACACCCCCAAGAATAAATTTCAAACCACAAGCATGTCATGTAACTCAATGTAGAGGTGATGCAAAAGGCTTCACAAATATCTAGAAAAAAATTGTTGAGTCGGAATGTACTCAAGAAAATAAATCCATCTTGAATATTTGACAAATGAAGTGTATGTGAATCTCAATATTTTTGGTCTACTAGTGCTCAACAGGGTTGTGAGAAATGTGAATTGCACTTTGGTTATCACACCAAAGTACAGTTAGTGAATCCTATGGGAATCCAAACTCTGTCAATAATTATCAAAGCTAAATAATATGTTGAATCATTGTAACTATTTCCCTATACTCTACCTCTAAAGAGGAAATAACAATAGCATATTGCTTTTTGCACACCCAATTAATCGGAGAAGAACCGAGACAAAAATATAGCCATAATTGGAACACATATCATCAATAGAACCTTCCCAATATGAATCCATATATCTAACTAACTGAGTAGAACCCTGGTGTAATGTAGTCCAAAGTGGGAAGCTCCCCTACAAATAACGCAAAATAATTTCACCAAATTTATCGGTGACTGACTACTATGAGGAGAATGTGCAAACCAAGATACAAGCCCTACTACAAATGAAATATCAAGGAGAGTATGGTTCAAGTACATGATACTTCTAACTAACTACCTATACACTGTAGGATCACAAAGTGGAGTGGTACATGTGGAAGTAAGAGTAACCTCAAACTAGAAAGGAGATGGACTTGGCTTGCAATCGACCATATAAAAATGCTAAAGAAGATCATGGGTGTACTTTTTCTGACTCAAATGAATCTTTGAATTTGTCCGAGAAATATTCAAGCCAAGGAAATAATACAATAAATAGAGATTTGTCATGTCAAACTGCATGGAAAGATCCCTCTAAATAGTCTAAATGTGGGAAGAATAACTTCCAATAAATATAAAATCATCGAAATACAATAAAAGTATCATAATATCCTCACCAACATGTTGGATATATAGTGTAGGATCGAAGTGGCAGTGAAAAAAATAATAGATAGAAGAAAATAATCCATCTTCTCATACCAAGCTCGAGGAGCTTGTTTGAGACCATAAAGAGACATTCGGAGTCTACAAACAAGAGAAGAGTTGTGAAAAAATACAACAAGTTTCTCCATGTATATATCATTTTGTAAATCTCCATGTTAGAAGGTACTCTTCACATCCATCCGGTATACGGGCTACCCATATGATGCAGCAATATAAACTACAAGGCATACAAAATCCATCTTAGAAATGGGCATAAAAGTATCAAAGTAATCAATACCTTAAACTTGTGAAAAACCCATTGTGACAAGATGAGCCTTATACTTGTCAATGGACCCATCATCACATATTTAGTTTGGTATGCCCACTTATACCTAGCCATATTTATTCCTTTAGGAATATATACCACATCCCAAGTATTATTCTTCATCAAAGAAGAATACTCACGGTCATCATCGCATCATCCCACTCCCTGTATACCATGATTCTATGAAAAATATTATGGATCCTCATAAACTACCTGACATAAAATTCCAAAACCTGTAGAATGTGCATGATGATGCCTAGCAAGAAGTGGAATATCCTATATGAAACATGTTACCTAAGAAACTATAAGTACAAGCCCACTTAGGAAAATTGAAAACATCATTAGGATTAGGATCCTCATCGGCATCTATAACCTCCTTAGAAACCTCCTCAAATAATGGATCCATAAGATGAGATAAAGAATAATCAAGCATAGAAGAAGAGAAGTGCTCATCAAATTGAACATGTGTTCAAAAAAGAACCTCATGAGTATCAAGATCTAAAATTTGATAAGCTCTCATGTCCTCACAATACCCTACAAATATCTTATACAAATATTTCCTAGTCTTCTTTGGCACAAATGCCCAAGCATGGCTCCCAAAGAATTGAAAAAATGAGATATCGGAGTTAGTTTTAGACCAAGATTCTCCGGAGTCAAATTCTCAAGGTCTTTGTGTGGTGTGTGATTTTGAATGTAGTTAGCACAATTAACTACTTCTACCTAGTATATAGGAGGTAAATCTCTAGAATGCATCATGTAGTTAGCCATTTCCTTCAAAGTTTGGTTCTTTTTTATGCTAAGCCATTCTATTGTGGAGTATGAGGAACAAAATGTTGGTGAATAATTCCATGAGTTACCAAAATATTAGAAAATATGTGTTCTCCCCCATTATCAGTGTGAAGGTTCTTTATGCAACTAGAATATTATTTCTTGACCAAATCCTTAAAGACTTTGAAATGTAAAAAAATCATGTTTTTACTTGATAAAATAAACCCAAGTATGCCTCAAGAAATTATCAATAAATAAATGTGCATAATTAGCTCCATTGAAAGAGGGGTAGGAAAACCATCAAATCATTATGCACAAGCTTAAGTGGTTAAGAAGCTCTCTTGGACAAATTCTTAGGGAATGGATCTTGGTGTTGTTTCCCTAATGCATAGCCAAGGAAAATTCCCTCAAGACAAGAAACTCTAGGAAGACCATCAACCATACCATGAGTGCGCAACTCCTTTAAATATTTGTAATTGAGATGTCCAAATATCTCGTACAAAGAAAACTATCTAAAAATTTTGATTGTGATCTCCCGACAACATTAAGTCCTTTTCCATGCTCATTTGAAGGAAGAGGAGTGGAGATATATATATTGTTTCTTTATCACATCCTCTAATGCTTACATTTGTTTCAACACCTAGTTTCTACATGACCATTTCCCCACAAAAATAACATGAAAGGATAGACTTATTCTTGGATTTAGAAGACTCCTTAGGTTTAGAGTTGTTTTCTTTGGGTTTAGGAGAACTTTGAGATGGAGAAGGATGAACTTGGATTTACCTTTTGGTTTTCCCTTGCCCTTAGGATTAGATGCTATTAATTCCTTTTGAGAGGTGGAAGACTCAAGGGTAGACATTTTGGATTCTTCCCTAGTAAGTATTTCACAAAATGTTTCTAAGGTAGGCATTTGGAATGTGTCACCTAAGGCATCCATGCTAGAGAAAAGGTAGAAGAAAAGATTTGGAATGGACCTCTCAACTTGGATAGAATTAGGTAAACACACTCTTCATATTTCTTATCTCTTCCACTCCCCTTTAATTGTGTCAACAAATTCTTAAACTTAGTAAGATAGTCTATAATTGATGGAAAATCTTCAAGACTAAGAGAGGTGATCTCAATTTCAAGTTGCATGGCTCTCATGTGATCCACCTTACCTAAAAATCCCTCCAATTTTTCCCATATTTTGAAAGAAAGGATGAGTCACATAATATAAAACCCATACACTCATCAAATTTGCATTAGTACTTAAAATTTCTCATATTCTCTAGTGAACATTGGTTGTTTTGCAGAAGTTAAATCCCATAATCCTTTGTGTTTAATAATTTTTCCATTCTTGGTTTCCATGTGTGGTAATTATGTGTTGTTAATGGCTCAATTTGATCTAATGTAGAAGTAGATAAAGACATCATTCTCAAAATCACCAAAAAGAATGCAAGAATCAAGGAATGCAACAAGACCCCAGATTTGCACTTTATAATTGAGTGTGTGTTACAATATAGAACTTTATAATTGAGTGTGTGTTACAATATGGAAATTTATAATTTTAGTGTGTTTCTAAAAATAAACAGTTCTAATATAACAAGTATGAAAAAGACACTTTTTAAAAACAACACTCAATCGAGTTACGATCAAAAGATACAAGCTTATCAAGTTTCCTCTCTAATATTTATTTTAGTTGACACTATTAAAAATAAAACACTTTTACATTTAACTCACTAAAAAAAAACTAAGGGGCTAGACTTAAGCACCTACTAGTAGGAATCACAAGCTTAAGCCCTCATATGACCAAGGGAAAAGGATTAAAGTCACACTGCTCATTTTATGATGGAAGTATTTTTGCCATTTTTCTCCAACTTACCTCCATCTAAATATGATATTTATGTTTCCATGGTGAAGAGGATGAAGAGAATTTTCCGAAATTTCAAGATCTCAAAACCAAAGCATCCGGTCAATAGTTATGGACATTAGGGTTTATGAAGTAGCACTGCTTCCTTTCTTTGTTGCAAGATTTTGACCCCCCACTACCGCCTTTCTTTTTGTGGTATTTTGAGGTGCAACTCGCTTTTCTTCTCTATGGATTTCTCTTGGCCATTACTACCTTACTTTTCTTCTCTGGGATTTCACTTGACCATTCGCCTTACTCGCTCTTTTATGTCGGATTTTGGAGTTGTTTTACTTTGGGTTTCTAAAAGTGCATTACTTCGAGTTATGGAACATCGCATCCCCGGATTTCACTTTGTTCTAGCCCTTTATGTGGTTTTTCTATACTTTTATACTTATTTACTTTTAGAATTAAAGTAACATCAAATCTCTGGATTACTCTTTGTTTTCTCCCTTTGCTATAGGTTTTGGAGACTGCTTTACTTAGTTACTTTTTGTAGTAGAGTAATATCGAATCTCTAGATTACTCTTTGTTTTCTCCCTTTGTTGTAGATTTGGAGACTTTTTACTTAGTTACTTTTTGAAGTAAAGTAACATAATTTTTCTACAAAGAAGGAAGCTATGCAAATCGGGTTTTGGAGCAACTTTGTTTTGTTTATTTTTAGAAGTAAAGCAACATAAAAAACCCAAGTAGTTCTAAAGTGGAACATGAAAATGATTCCAAGTGCCCAAAAACATGAAAAATACCGAAATCTCTAGATTCTTCATTGAAGCCCCCATCAACCACTCAAGTCCAAATTTTTTTAAGTTTTCCATTTTTTAGGGGGTAAAAATGGATAACAAGAACTTGGATGTTAACAAAACATCACACTCAATAAGCTAAAATCAATTTTCCAGAATAACTTTACAAAAATCTTTGCAAACAAATGAACAATAATATCATATATTATTATGGAAATCTATACAATATAATGAGAAGGGGCCTTAGTTATATATAGGCAAGGAAGATCAATCTAAAAACTATTCAAGGCCATAGATCAATCCATAAATCAAGGAAAGAACTAGACAACAAAGAACTAGTCAAGACCATAGATCAAGGAAATAACTATACCTAACAACTAGATAATATCCTCCTAATATCTAAATAAGATAAAAGAAATATCCACACATAAGTGGGTGAGGATAAATAAAAGATAAGGTAAATAAAGTACCTAGGTGAACATGAGCTAAGGTAAACAACCTACTCTAACATACATTACATTAATATCCGGGTGGCCAAAGGTGGGGAACACGTGCAAACGCCCTAGTTTTAACTACAATGCTATACTAGAGAGGTATAAATTTGTAGTTAATGAGAGAGAAAATGAAAAGGGGAATCATATTGATGACTTGGAATCACATTTCATCAACTACAATTTAGAGGTGATTCTAGTTTTAATTGGAAGAAACAGAAAACACAACACAACATCATGACAAGATAGTGTAATAGAAAATACAAATACAAATACAAATCCTCATCAATATATATTCATTCCAAAAATAAGGCACAAATTCCTTCAACTTCTTACAAATGCTAGCATGTGCTCACTAAGTGAAAAGATGAGAATGGAGGAAAAATTATTAGGTAGGAAATATAAGAATACAACTTGCTAGAGAGGGAAAAAATTGATCCCTTAAATGAGAGAGCCTTATAATTTATATCCAAATCTAGTGAATCTTTGCATTCCCATGTGACCTTTTAACTTAAAGTGCAATCTCAATGAAGAAATAGAAACTTTAAGTGACTTAAGTCACTTTTACAAAATTCGTTTCACAACATAGAAATTGAATGTTAGAGAAAGAGAAGAAAAGAGAAAAGGTGATCGAAAGAAGATGTTGCAAGATGAAGTTCTATCCTTCCTTCATGTGGATATGAATTTTCAAATTGTATAGGATCTTCATATTCTCCTTCTCCGATCAGATTATATATTTTCTTGGACTTGGAAATGATGCTCCACGCCTTATCTTAATTGATCATCTTTGGTCATGCTCAAAGAATTTTGATTTAACTAGATTCATATCTGTGAGCAATGATAGGATGCATAAATCAAATCCTTGTCACGAACATGATCTCTTTTCTCTCACATGATAAAACACTCATCTTGTAATCATCATGAAGAATGAACTCATGTTATTCATGCCCCAAACTTGATAACCATGAGATCTTTTGGATTCAACAAGATCAAAAATTTCTTGAGAATCATCGATGGAAACTTAGAATCCTCTCGAATGGATATACTTCCTCTTCACGTGAGATGAAACAAGTAATGATTGAATGGACAATGTCTTCCTGAAGAATATGATCACTTATTGCCATGTATCTTGAATGGAGAATGGTGATGAGATCAATAATACACTACATCCATGGTTCCCATCATGAAACTCTTTAATTGATTTAACTATATGTTTCATGCTCAAAAATCCTTCTATGAAATTTGAATCATGTTAGAAAATGATTTTTCATTCTTCCATCCTCACTTTAGATCATCAAAATCCATGTGTTCCACATTGTTGTCTCTAATGTCGGGTATTCAAAACCAATATTGAAATAGGATCGCATGTGGAGTAATGAAAATTTTTGTGCAAGTTTTGGGTTTCAAAATCCCGAGAATGATAATGAAATTGAATAGGGAAAGTGAAATGGGATTCGATATGGTTTACGAAAACTTGTTATTTTGCATAATTTTTAAGAGTCCTAACATTTGAATTCTCGTTTATGCCATTTTAATACAAAAACAACTCCAAATCAAATGATATCTGATTTTTGGAAATATATTTTTGACAAAAAATATGTTATGAATTTGGTGACAATACATCATCAAAAAAATAGAAAATAGGAAAAAAAATAATTGGTTGGGAAGGAAGCTTGAAAATGGATTAATGAAGGATAGGAAAATATTTAATTCCTTCATCATGGGAGAAATACTTATCCAAATGGATTTGTTTTTTATTATTTGGAGAGGTATTGCAGAGAGGAATTAATTCTCCAAATTTTACGAAGAATCCTCACGAGGTTTGAGAGAAAACTATGAAATAATTTCTAGTGCAAATGAGGCTTTTGAGTGGTTTTGGGTAGAAAGTGATTTCACTCACAAATCATGCATTTCTTCATCATATCATGTTATTGATAGATCAAAATGGAGGTTTTAGTGAGGGGATATAGTTGGAAAATTTTGATAAACTTCTCTATGTGGTTTTGCACAAGGAACAATACAAATTTTGGTAGCTTTTTGTGAAACAAGCTTGGAACGACTAAAACCTCAAAAGATCATAGGAAATAAAACACTCCACCATATGAAATGATATTGAAATCATTGCAAAGGAATTTTTATAGGATCGTGTTGTTGAAATTTGGGTGAGATTCGACCATGGGATCAAAAGATACAAGTAAAACAAATTTTGGATACGCTAGGGCACAAATGTGGTTTTGGTGCTATGAAGGGTATGAGAACAAGTATTTTTATTGGTTTTGTTTTTTCACTTTATTTTTAATTCAAATATGGTTATGGGGGAAGTGGAGTTTTGAATGTTCTTTGCACATGGAGGTGGAGATTTGACTTTGCAAATGCAAAGTGAGATTTCCACCTTGTTTGCAAACCTTTCCTCCAAAAAGCGCCTCCACCAAAGCATGAGATGCACTTTTGGGGTGAAATTTAACCTCAAAAATTTTCCTAGGGAATATGGGAGACCAAAGTGTGCCTAGGGTGGAGATAGTGGGACCCACATGCAAAAACCCTCTTAATTTTCCTCTTTTTCATTACTTTTTATTTTTTGTCAACTAAGGAGAGTAAGGCACACTTTTTAAGGTGAAAATGTAAAGTGGAGAATATAAAGTGCATTTCACCTCCAAAATTCTGCCAAGCACTCAAATTATGTTAGGCACACTTAATGACACCATCAACACAATGAGAAATTAGATGTGGAGTTTACTTTTCACCACAGTGGTCCAAACTTAATCGTTATAGGTCATATAATATATTATTTTGAATTGAAATGATCCAAAGAATATGATGAAAGAATTTAGAAAACTTGAAAATGATTTATTCATGAATGTTTCTCTAATCACCACTTTTTCCTAAGAAGGCACACCAATGAGTTGAATCGTTGAAAAAATTGAAACAAATATGTACTAAAATATCACTTGGTTCAAAAGGGGGATATAATATTCTTTAACTTGTACCTTTTTTAGGATCCCAACTCATATTGATGTTCCCAAAACCTTCAGTGAAAATTCCTTGTCTAGAAATACCATTATGCTTTAGTGTTGGGAAGGTTTCATCTTTTTATGTTCCCAAAACTTTTCTTACATATTCCATCATGTAGTATACCATCTAATATTTTTGATGACTGTGATTTGATCTCCCAACACTACCGTAGTTCCCCAAACATTTCCCATAATTTGAACCTTCTATAGTGCACACATACTCATTTTCCTCAAAAGAATTTAGAGAGAAATATTTCCCAAGACCATTTCAAAGCTCACATAATCTATTTTAAATAATATTTTCATGAAGAAAACTCCAATACATTTCCATTAACTACAATCTAGGTTCTTGAAATGCTTGAAGCTCCCAAAAATTTCCTAAGTTAACCTTTGAAAAGAGGAAATTTGGCAATTTTGACCAGTTTGATCGAAAAGTGACAATATTATAGGGTTGTCAAGTAAAGTGTCTTGACATTTTACATTACAACAGATACTTAGTGACATGAAAGGATAACCTAAAACATGAAATAGGAATTAACAAAGACCCAAAATTAGGCACCTAGTGGCAATTTGAAAAATAAGCAAGGCCGATCAAAAGCACCAAGAAGGGATACTATCACATGGGTATTAGTGTCCTTACTAGGTACTACTATCCAAAGGATGAGAAACATAAAATGGAAAATATATGGGAATAGGGATCCATGTGATATGACCAAAAATCATAAATCTAGACATTATAAGACAATTTCACATCAAAAATCAATCAAAATCAATATGAAAGAAAGTAGGACTATGAAAGGTGTCACAAATGTCTAAATTTCACACTTAGGAATCATGTATATAACAACATACTAGAGGTGTAATGTAATATTAATAAGTGCATAGTTTGTGTTACATGAATACACTTGTTCACTTTGGGGATGAAGTAGTTATTGTTCCTATTATACTTGTAAATTTTTATCTATTTGGAGATGCCAAAGGATTGGGGTGATCAATCCCAAAAAAATCAAATAATTTGAAGTAGGAGATGATTTGAGTGCATGTGAAACAACATAAAAAAAAGGTACCATGAGAATTTTTCCCAAATAACCTCAAAAAGAGGGAAGATCAGTGTACAAAGTATCTATCCATTCTTATATCTTCCCATGTAAAGAGAGAGAGGAAGGAAGAACAACCTACAAATTATTTAGCCACTTCAATATTTTCCAACCCCAGACCATACTAATGTAGAAGGATCTAGGCCAAATGTTGTAATAACACAAAGTAAAAAGGGAATGGTTGGCCCATGCCCCCATCATGCATTGTAATAATGGAGTCTAATAACACAAATTCAAAATAATGAAAAGGATAAAAATTTATGACCCCAAACATTGTATTTACAACTATATATGAGTGATGTAATGAAGAAGGAATGAAGTATTTTGCCCTCTATAATTTTTTTGAACCATGTTTTCTTTATTTGAATATGTACTAAAAGTCTATAAATGCTTGTAGAATATGAGAATGCTGATTTTTGTGAATTTATATCCAAGAGGAAAACATTTATTCGGGCCATTTTTAACTTTGGTTTTGTCCCTTAGTGGATGGTTTTTGCACCAATATGATTTATATCCTTGTTTTGTATTTGGTCTTGTTTTTTAGGATTTTTTTCCCTATGGAAACATTTATATGAGTCATGTAATATGTTTGGATCATTTGTATATGTATAATATACCCTGATTAATTCCTCATCTTCTAAAATGCATGAGATATAACAATAGAGTGCATGGATCAAAAAATGATGTGTACCCATGTCAGATAAGTGTGATAATTTGTGTTTGATCACATGTAAATATATTGTGGTGGCCACCATTAGGATCATTTTCCTACAAGGGGTGCACATGGTGGAAATTTTGGTGCATAAAGAAATCAACACACAACAAGAAATAATAGCAATACAATCATATGTAAAGAAACAAAGAATGGGGGAATGAGTATAAGTAGAACATCAATAACATGTAAAATATTCATATCAAGGAATAGAGCTATAACTGTGAGACACTAAAGTGTCACAAAACAATCACATTGAAGATATACATGTCGTATAAAAAGAAGAAAATACAAAATTAATAATACATACAAGTAGACAAGCTATGTCACATAGAAAAAGACATGGGACACAAAAGTGTCACAAGATTAACATATGAAGCACATATGCCACATACAAAAATCATTCAAGTATTCAAAAGCATAGCATTCTAGCAACCAAATAGCTAAAACACATAGCAAATAGTATTCAAAAGGCACATGGGACAAGATAAATTAGTGTTGCACAAGATACTTGTATTGTTGTATTAGTCCAAAAGGAAATTTATATATGGTATAATTAGTTGAGTGAAATGAGGGAGTAAAAGTAATTGTAAAAAAACAAAAGCACTTGTATGAGATGCCCCTAAACGATTAGAGTCACTATGAAGGGACTGGGTGAAACCTATCATTTTGTATCAATTTGCATATGTCTTGCATCGAGATCAATACCTCGTGAACACATGTGTGTGAGGAGGATATATAAAAATATGTTATCCATCAAACCAACATGACAAAAAGATATATAAAGTAACAAGCTAGCTAATCAATTCTCATGTAGGTCTTAATTTTGTGTTTTTTTCAATATTTGAATGTTTTTAGATTATGTGATTATGCAAATGTTTTTGTACTCTTTTATAATAATCTATGTATATAAATGGAGGTAACATAAGAGATATTGAATGAGGGCCTCATTATGAGGCACGACATTCCCATGAAGTAAAGGAGGCTTGAGCCTCAAATGTGTCACAATTAAAGAAGGATGATCATGTATAATTTTCATAGGAGCCATAACATGTGTGAAGGATACCTAGGATCTAGGAATAGTGTGTGTAATAGGAGACCTAGCATGAGGCCTAGGAAGGAGAGACCCACTTTAAGTAATATGTGTATATGTATTGGGTATAAGAGTAACAACTATAACTTCCTACTAAGTAACTCATGTATGGGGCCTTATATGGGATACCCTTGACCGTAACAACTTGTTAATTGTAAATAAACTTGACACATTATGCAAGATATATGGTATATCCTTAATACCATGCAACCAAGGACAACTTAGACACATATTGTGAATATGCTTCCATGAAAATTCATACTAGTTATTTGTTTGGGTGTCATATTTGGCCATTTGTGTTATGTTATACTCCTTATCAAGACGTTGAGAAATAAGTAATACTTCTAAGTGAATATTATCCTTATAGGTATGTTTTGGTGTGGTGTTTTCTTATTAAGGAACCCTTTCTTGAACATAGTGTTTTGTGTGTCCTTCACTATGAATTGTTTTCTTTATGACTAGCCTCTATATAGAGAGAGGATTTTGTATCCTTGAATATATAATAATCTATTCGGTATGTAACAAGACCCGCAGAGATAATCCAATAATCATCTTCATTAATGGGAGTGAAATTTAACATGAAAAAATGTTCATCACTATTGGTTCCATTGTGTTTCCCTAAAATGACCAATAATTGCAAATTAGGAACATCCTCATAATCCATGTATGTGTTTCCCAATGACTTTGTTTGTGTATGCTCTAATTTTTTTGTAATTATGTGCAATTTATCATGTTTGATCATGTGTTACTCATCTTGTTCCCTATAAAATGTGTCTTGTACAATTTTCTCTTATTTTATGTCATTTGTTTTTTTTCTTGTTACAAAACAATATGATGTAGTTTTTTCATTATGATTGATTTTTTGAGAGGATGTATTGTTTCCATATCTTCTTCATGGATATATGTTAATTTTTATAATAGAAAAAGTTCCATCAATTAGTAATGCATTGTGCTCACATGGTATAGATGTGTTAGCTTCAAGTATCCATTTAGATTTAGGGACTTGAGATAACTTAATAGGAGAGGCTTTTCCCTAAGATACATCACTCATAAGAGGTTAAGAAACTAGTACGTCTCGAGAATTACCCACATGGGATATCATAACCACAAAGTTATACCTCAAAAACAAGAGAGAGATCTATTGGAATATCGTGTATCGAATGAAATAATGCCCTTATGCTCAAGTTATATCTTTCATTGTAAAGTGTAACAATCATTGTCACGATGTCCATTGATTCCATGATAATTACAAAATGGTTTTCCTTTTATCTTGTCAATCCTATGAAAGATATATAATAATTAGGTAGAAAATTGATTAATCACTTATCGAGTAGCTCATATAGAATATTGGACTATCATTTTTGTCAAACCAAAGAAGTGATTTTTATTTGGTTACAAAATTATTCAAGATTGATTGTTTGGACTTCAACTAACATATGTATTATGCATATTGTTTATATCACATTGTTTCCCTTTATCCTTAGAACTAGATTGATCAAGATGTATAGAGATATGATTAACATGGGTGTGTAGGGGATTCCTTAGATGTGTTATCTCATCCTTAAATGATTTAATCTCAATACTCATAGCTTAAATTTGCATTTGAAAATCATTTTGTATAGATTGAATAGATTGTGGTATGGCCTTATAAAATATTTCATTATCGGAGCTTTTGTGGATGAAGGACCCATCCGAGACATCCTAAAATGGTATATTGAGTCATTATTTGTTATGGCTTGATTCAAACATGAGATATCCATAAATAATAAGGCAATGCGAACATGAAATAAACCATAGATGATAGAGACAAGAATAAGGGGATTCGAATTGGAATAAGAGTAATTCTAGTTGCAAAGATAGGTAGGCCCACAAAGTAATTTTTAGAAAGAAAAAAAGGATATTTTTCAAATTAATAAATTGACTTTCAAAGAAAAAATAATTTTATGAAACTAAGAGAGGTATTTTAGAATATCAATATGATGAACAAAAACCTCCAAGGGATTTTAAATACTTATATATTTTTCGCATTACGCCCTTATTACTAAAAATAAAAATTTAAATTCCTAAATTTGTGCTAAAAGTTAGGAAAACAAAAGGATAGTTTTTTTAATTTATCAAAATAAAGAAAATTTTGAAAATGGATTTTAAACTAGATTCCTTATTTTGAGATATGTCTCGAAAAGGTGATTTTGTGATTAAGAAACCATAAAGAGGCCTAAAGAGGAGAGTCAAGCATGGAACCCTAAGGGAAATTTTGAAAACTAGATTTAGGGCATGAAATAGATAGAAATCAAAAGTAAATTTGAATACTAACCCTAGAAAATTGGAGAAAATATGAAACCCTAGGGTAAAATAAGATTATGTAAGAGAAACAATTGGATTCACCAAATGTTTACACCCCAAAAATCTATGTTTGAGATTATAAGGATGTAAGGTATGTTACGAGATAGAATATTCAAAATAAATTAATCCACATTAACCATACATTTCAAAATATAGCTATGAATGCAATCAACAATGATATAACAATGCAACGATAAGCATAAAACATAAGAAAATTTAAATACTTAGCTATACTGAGATAGATATAGAAGTGATCAAGGTATGTAGAGGCTAGAATGAAATCTAAACCTAAAGATGCTTTTTCCAAGATTATAAAACTATTGTTTTAGATAATCATATAGATCTTTCTAATTCGTAGTATGGTTTGTTTTGTTTTGTATGCAGTTTTTACCTCACAAATGATGGAGCTTTGTAACTCTTCTTACATGCCACTAGTCTGAAAATAATTTTTGTTGTCTATCATTAAGGTTTGCACACCTTCAACACCACTGTAATGACCTACAACCAATAGAAAACCTAGATACTTGTAACAAATTTCATGAAATGATTAGATAACAAAATAAGAAATTCATTGTGGTGAGGTTGGGTGGCCTAAGAATCAACCCGTACTAAACCATTTGGTAAGTGCACCAATTTGGGGGACCAAAAGGGGGTCTTAAGTGGACGTTTTTTTTCTAAAAATAAAAAACTTCAACTTCTACAAATTATTTGAAATAGTTACACTCAAAATTGGAAGATGTTGTAAGAACATGAATCGTAGAATTTTGAGTCTAGTTTCTAAGATACTAAATTTTTTTAATGGTTAAGTTTAAGTGGGTTAAAGAACTAAAATACCAACAAGTGCTCCTATTTTTGTTAAAAAAACATAGTAGACAATCGGTGGTCATGCCCCCACCATTTTTTGAGCACTATTTAGTATTTTTGAAAACCCTTTGGTAGAAAGATAGATAGGAGCATCTAGTTTGTGCTAGAATTTTTTTAGATTTTTTTAGCGAGTTTTTTTAATGATTTTTCTAGTACATAAATTTTAAATTTTGAAAAATAATGGAGCTCCAACCATGCCCCCCTAACTACCTCAAAAATATTGAAAATTAGTTTTTTTAATATGTATAGAATTAGTCCTAGTTTGTGCCTAAAAAAATTTATTCAATTTCGATGAGTCAAAAAAAGATACACGATGAAAGATAGATGTGTATAAACTCCAAAAATAGCTACAAAAAGGCATAGTTAGAAAATAATTAGTATGGAAACCTTATATTAGTCAAAAAAATTTGAAAAATTATATTTTTAGAAAGAAGAAAGTTTTCTCGACATCATAGTCATATTTTTATTAAATGTATCGATTGTTTTAGTTTGATTTATCATGGCGGAATAGCTATTTTACCTATTTTTGTAAAAACACGTTGTTTGTTGTGTTTTTGCAGGTCCATGCCTTAGGCTTGGGGATCCAAACCAGATCCAAGCCTAGAGGCATGCCTTGGAAAAAAAAACACAAAACATGTACGTGTTATAATGCGTAAGCGTTCCTATGAGTATAGGTATTATATATGTTTTTGACATGCTTTTATTTACAAAAATAAATGTTTAAGAAATTAGGGTCACTCTACACCTTATGGAACTAGTCTCACAACTCCATGAGTCACAGTTTAGGAGATAGTTTTTTATAATCTAATATGGTCAATACATAGGTAATTTTAGGATTTCAACATTCATCCTAAAGCTTTTAGCATTTAAATTCTACAATTGATGTCTATTTTGGAAATGAATATAGTCATTGTTTAGGTTTTGGGGCCTTTTGGATTGTTTATTGACATTTGTAGGAGTGTTAGATGTGTCAAAATTAGATTTTATAAACCTCACAAATCTCAAAGGAAATAACAACTGCTCAAATATATGCACTCATGAAATGCCTTATAATACATAACAAATCAAAACACATGTGTTGGACATAGTGTCATTGGTGTTGTCATTGATGTCAAGTTACATTGATGGAAAAGGGTGTCTAGGTGGCATAGGAGTCAGCATGAGGTGTCAATCATCAAGAAGCATGAAGGTTGATTGGTAGTGCCATGTTTTGGTGTCATGAAGTGTTGCATTGGTGAAGTGTTGGTTTGGAACCAAAATGGGAAGCTTCATTGTTTTGAAATTCTTCATGACACCTTCAAGCCTTAGAGAAAATGGATGTCTCCAACATGTAGAGGATTTACGTAGCTTTCCAATGCCTATTTTTTTCCTTCTAACTCCTTACAGAGCTCTTGGAATCTTCCAGAGAAGTTAGGTTTCACCATTAGAGTGTTTTTCCTACACCTAGAAAACCCGATGTTGAGCAGATAGTCCTTGAATGATCAAACCTTTCCTAAATCTTCCTAAATTACCTTCAACACTTCCAAGATTCCCTGACATCACCTATGGATGCTTAAGATCTTTCCTAAACTCTCATGGAGGGTGTTTTAATAGCTCTAGAATGGAAAAAATAACTAGCATGGAAATTGAAAATTTTGAAGCATGAAAACTAAGCCCTTAATTGAAAATAAGGCTTCTCAGTCATTGTGCATCCTTCCTCTGGTGATGCAGGAACATCTTGTTAATAATCAATTTTGGCTTTCTTAGGTGACTAGGGGTATCTTGGGTCCACTTGAGATGGTCATAGCTTGTACTAGTCCATTTGGACTCCATAGGAAAGAATATGGAGTTTCCCTCCAAATGTATAATTTGAATATTTGAAATAGCTCTAGGTATGTTATAGGCTTAGGTGTTAAGTGACATAGTCCTCTCAGACCGAGATATTAGATTTAGAGGTTATAGACTATTTTTCAAAGCATTTTCATGTGTAAATATCTTATTTTGGATTGTCTTCTTATCTATAATGGTGTTCAAGGCTTCATGGAACCCTCACAATGTCAAGGAATGGAAAATAGATAGAAATACTTACTCAAACTAGATTATACCTTGTTTTAGAAGTTTAGTAGTATGTAGCATGAACATAATGATTCAATGGAATCCTTGAGTCTATTTCATGGCATTGATCACAAGGACATGGTGTTGTAAAAGTCAAGAAAAGGTAATAATCCATCTAAAGGAGGATTTCTTAAATTAAATTTACGTTCACAATCCTAACTATGTGTGTGCCCAGTCTTAAGGGCCTAGAGTAGAACATTCATTGTAAAAGTTAATAATTATGCCTAGTAGAGTCCTTGATAAGTGTGGAGGAAGGTAATAAGAAGACCAAGAGTTTCAAAATCCCTAGTACATGTTGGAATAAGAATAAAAGCAAAGGAATGTGTAAATACAGTCTAGCAATGTTAATGCCCAATTTGAGGGCTAGGAAAGATGTACTTTTAGAAAAATAGTCTTTATTCCATGTGTTTGAAGTTGGTGGAGCCTCTGAAAAGTTGGAGGAAGGCCTAAGGGAATTAAGGACTCATAAAATCAGGGCATAAGGACAAAGTATTGAGTGGTTAGTAGGTAAAGGAAGCAATGTACAATCATGTTTATTTCTTGTGACTGTTAAGACCAACCTTGAGAAATAGATGTCTTAGGAAAGAAACTCATAAGGAAGTTGTATCTATCATTGAGGGAGTGGTGTTATAATGTTTTGAATCCTTGAGGAACATGGGAAAATCCTTATACAAATTTAATCAAGAAGACCTATTGACTGTCCTACATAGTTCCATAAAGAAGCCTAGAGAGAGTAAGGGTTTGTATGAAAAGCCTTAAGTGAAAGAGGAAGAGTTGAGTGATTTGCATTAGTGATTAGGAGAGGGGTAAGCATAGTGAGATGAGTGAAAATAAGATTGATTAAAAGTCAAGGTGAAGGTGAAAAAAAAAGTTGAGAAGATTGTTTAGAGCTTGAGCAAACAAGGAGTCTTAAAAATCCAAAAGTTGAAAATCTAGCAAGATGATGGATAAATGAGTAATGGAGCATTGAGGTGTGCTTGAGTAAGGTGTATGGGTGTGTTGAAAGGTGGATGTAAGGATGAAACAGGTGGTAATCCATTAAACCCTTAATTTTTCTTTCAAACCCTAACTAGACCTACTTGAAACAAGGGAAAATGAGAAAGTTGTATTTTGAGTTGAAGTTATATAAAGAGGATTGCGGTAGGTACTCTGTATCATCTAGACATCTATCATGAGTTCAACATTTACCATGGATCAAATTAAATTCCTAATAAGATCATTCAATGTATAGGAAATAGTGTCTAAGGTGATTAATCAACTCATTTAGTTTTGATGAGATATTACTTCCTCGAAGACCTAAAAAGGCCATTTTTGCCATTTGTAACTAATTAAACACCCTTCAAAAGTTTTTAGAGAAAATATAAAGCATCTGAGGGTGATTTTAGAGATAATTGAAGATGTCTAAGTAAATTTAGGAAAGTTTAGGAAATAAAATCTCATTCAGGAGCAATTTGTTTAAGATCGGGTTTTTAGGTGCAAGGAATGAAAGCTAAAACGGTGAAAGTTGACTTCTTGGATGATTCTAGGAGTTCTGCAAAGATTTAGGATAAACAAAATAGGCATTGGAAGGCTATTAGAATACTATACAAGGTGGAATAATCAACATTGATTCAAGGCTTAAATATTTCTTTAGGTATTGCAAAATATTCAGATGCCCTCCCAGTTCAAAATGAAATAGGACCTAAATTTTGAGTTGCATGCAAATTAGATTTTTAGAATAGTTTCATTTATCGTAAAATGTGATTTGTAGTGTTTCAGTGAAGTATGGAGGTCAAGAAAATGTAACTCATCCTCAAATTTCATTCAAGGATTCATCCCCTATCTGGAGGAGGAAACCCATTTCCATGAGGAGCAACTTGAGAAAAAAGGTGTCCATGTACCTTGAGCATGCTTCCACCCAGGTGTCATCTTGGTCAAGAAATTGAATTGTGAAGGAGTCATCATGTTCAAAGGTGAAATGTGGAGCTCAAGAAGTGACTTGATGATCATCATATCCTAACATTGTCATTGTACCCAAATCTCTCCAAAGAACAAGCTAAAATGAGCTAGTCATGCCACTAAGGTATCTAGGACCATCATGTGTGAAGTATTAAGGCATCATCTATCTCCATGAGAGACATATGAGAAAAAAGATGTGTATGAGACGCATGAATTTGATTTCATCAAAGGATGATTTTAGAGCCATGAAAGGTGAGGGGATGATCTTCATATGGAGCACCCTATTTCCAAGAATGACCAATCATCTCAGTTCACTTGATGTAATTCACTTGATCGCACCTTAAGGAGGAGGCACATTACAATCACCTCATTTTGGTCATAGGACAGGAATCCCATTTAGGGAGCAATACTCTACCGACAAAGTGAGGATCTTGTTTCAGTAAGAAGTAAACAAACATCATAGAGTTGATTCATGGTCACTAAAGTGAATTGTGGACCAAATTTCAAAATTGGTACCAATTCGAGTAGTGGTAGGGCCAAAATCCAATCAGAAGGTCAAAAAACCTACAAAATTACTATATGTTTTCCCAAACAAAGACCGACTACAATATATATATGCTCGAAAAATTTAGGTCCTTGATGAAATCCTAAAAATTAGTAAGTACTAACGAAATTGGATTTTGAAAAGTTATCTTCTAGATTATAAGCTCGGAGGATTACGTGACCACTTCCATCAAGTGCAAAGTGACACTAACTTCTTATATTTACTAAAATAAATTTAAAGTATAAGAAATAATAAAATAAAGAAATAATAATTATTTCTTTTCTTTTATTATTTCTATATACTTTTATTTTCTTTATTATTTCTTTATACTTATATTATCTCTTATACTTAAAAATTTATTTTTGTAACTATAAGCCCCCCACAAACACATATATAGTCCATAGTATACATAACGTGTATGCATACGTGTTATGAATAAACTAAAATGTGTACACGTTATTTAAAAATGTGTACGCGATTTTGCATGTTTTCAAATTTTTGTCCATTTTTTGGCCCCTCAAATTGGTGCACTTACCCCATTCCAAAATGCACTACTGACCCCCCTCTAGTGGAAGCAAGTCTCATGTAGTTCTCCTAGTATTGTTGTAAATAATGTATGCAATCTAAGCCAACCCCTATGTTTCCCATGTCTCTTGACATGAAGAATAACCAACGTAACTATAGATAGAATAGAGATTTACTCAATGCAATAGTAGTGTGGTGTGACGTGCTTTAAATGTTAAAGTAATTCTTTGTCCCTTAAGACCCTTGACAATGCTTGAAGTGACTTGTTCTTGTTATGACATAACTTTAGGACCTCTCGAATGCTTGGTAATAGAAGAAGCTAGGCTCTTGAACCTAGACTAAGTGCTTCAAACTTGTGTGATGGATGCTCTAAAGGATGTGCAGTTTCTTTAAGAAGATTAAGGAGAGCCTTGAATGCTTTAGTATTGATATTTTGCAATAGGAGTGCTTGAGAATGACAGGTTAGTTATGAAGTGCATTTGACTTACTTATATAGGCTTTTGAAGGTTAGATATCACATTAAGGCCGATCCGAGCAAGATGAAATGACACACATTAAATATTCAAATTAAGAAAATAAATGCTAGAAGAGAGGGCACGAAAACTATATAGTTTCGACCTAGACCATAATATGGTCAAAACTTATCTTGTACGATCTCATGCAAAGATTTAATGACAAAAGAACCAATCCAAAAAAATATGCTCATAGATATATCACTTTGCTTAGAATGATTAATGTTACATAAATGAATGAGAAACCAATATATAAAGATAAACAAATCATAAGAGAGAAGGATACATCAATGTAGATTAGAATATAAGTATTTGACCTTCAATATAGAAACAAAACCAAACTTATCATTATCAAAAATAAATAACGTATACAATACTCACTTTAATTTAATTTAAACAACAAATAAAACCTTACTTTACTTGTATATTCCTCAATAGTATATGCACAATAACTTGCTCCTCTCCATTAATAAGTTTATCTAATTTTCCAAACATTCTTCCTATCAATATGATTATCACAAAGTTCATTGGTAATATAAAGTTCAAATGGAAAACTATTTCATTTAATATTCCTGCCTACCTCCACCAAACGCTTCTTCTTTGATCTTACATTTTTTCATGGAGTTCTGTTTCCACTTTCAACTTAGTATTAAGTAATATTTTTATTAAATCTTGCGAAAGGAAGTTAACCATACCTTTCACTTTACTCAATTAAAATATTTTCAACCAATCTCATTTATAAATTGTTTTTATTTTGATATTTCTAATGTCAGGTTTTATTTTTACAATTTTTAATGAATAATATTTTTCAATGATTTATTTGCCTTTTTTATTAGTAAGGACAAATATGATAAATTTTTAGGCTTCTTACATGTCCAATAGGTTTAATAATATATATAATTGTGTAAAATTTCTGGAAATAACTACAAAATTTATTGTTTTAATAATGTTTTAAATCTTTCTAAAAGACCTATCATTAAGGGGAAAGTGAGAGAGCGAAACATTTGAAACAAAAAATTTCACACAATTATATCCATAAACTTCACACAAATAATTATCACTTAAAAACAAAATACACACAATGTTTTATTGAGAAATCTTAATCTAGTATAATTCAATGTATTAAAAGTGTGATTAATATTATTACTGAATTTTGTCATGTTAATATTTGTATCAATTGATTATATATTTTAATTAAAATATATTAATTAGTTATATATTTGTTTATCTCGTATGCATTTGAATGTTAGAGAGTAGCACAGGTATTTTTCTTTGTTGAAGGTCGGATTTATCAATCTTTAGCTTAGTGTCAAACTTTGATGGGTATCTATTCCGCCACATTTTCCGAACATGATCCCGTCCTCTTTCCTTTTTGGTGTCTGGACCTTTGCACTCAACAAAGATCGATTCTTAGTGAGCTCTTTGTGAACCAAGCAACTTCACCAATGAACCAACCACTTGTTGACAATATGTTATTTTAGAAAAAGTTAATAAATTACACTTTTCATTAGTGACTTTTAAATTTTAAACCCCGCAATGTGTTTTTTGGTAAAAAACTCTGTGTTGAGTTTTTTTCATTTCTTCATCTATTAGCACTACCCATCTTCATATGTTGCGAACCCACATTTACAATTTAAAGGTAGGAACTAATTGTTATATGACCCTTGCTTGAGTAATAGTTGCCATGTCACGCTCGAACAAAGATGGTGCACCTTGAATTAAGAAATACTTTTTATTCAAGTAACTAGTCACTTAATGCTTCACACTCAAACAAGGATAGTCTCGCACCTCACGTTTCCAAATAGTGGCATTCAAATCATTTCATATCGAGTTTGCATATTTTTATGCCAAGAGGCATTCTATAATGGCGAGTGCAAGATTGTAATGGAGTGTGTTGTTCAATTTTATTCTCGACATTAAATTTGACGTTCATTTGACCATCATGTGACAATTCATTCATAAATTTGACTTTTATTGGACTATCACTTAAATAATTTTATTTTTTTTTCTTAAATAAGTCAATCAAAAAATAATAATATCTTGGCCATGTAATAATGTTTGGGTCTTTTTTTTTAATAGATATTTTTGAGACCAACACAATCGTGTAGTTAAATGATTCCATTTGCCACAAATCAACGGGAAATTGATAGAGAATTTAATGAAGTTGTTGATTAAAGAGGTATGTAAAAAATCAAACCTAAAAACCTTGAAATTGATATCTATTGATGTATTTCATATAGATACATTTATTATAATATACTTATTATATTATATTTAATTTTTAATTGTTACTTTTTTGGTATACTTATACTACACTTGCATAGTTAGATAAGTGTCTTGCAATTGATATCTCTCGGCATATTTTAGATAGATTTATTTAAGATATATATACTAATTACTATGATAGTAGAAACATGGGTTGGGTAGATATGTGAAACTAAAATTTCATAATAAAGTTGAACGTCCCCAAAGACATTAGTCATGAATTTTATGGCAATAATGAAATCGAAGGCCAAAGTTCTTATTTAACTACAAATAAATAAGACAAAGTGATCATGAGTGGACATGAAATAAACAAAATCCAATCAAGAAAGTAAACAAACTTAGTTTCCTCTTCATAAAAGCAAATCAATGGTATTATCAATTTTGTGAAGATGACATTATTAATTCACGGTACGCAGTGATTTTTTTATGAATAAGATCTTATATTATATTAACAAGTAAAATGATACAAGATAATTCACAAAAATACGAGCGGTATGGAAGCACACCCCAAACTACGAACCAAATTAGGCAACAACAAAGACGGTTACAAAACATTGGAAAACACAAAAGCATAAAGATTAAGTCGTCGCTATAAATTGTTGTCATGTTGGGGCGGGTCTAGGGCGAGGCTTGATCATGCCAACCAAAACCATGCGAGATATTTGCCACTATCCGTGATTTTTAAAAGCATATGAAAGCTAATCTAACAATGCTATGATCTAACAAAAAAATTGTATAGCTATCTTGTTATCCAATTTTGCCCCTCAAGCAAAATTGGACAAACATGACTCCGCACAGAAAAAATGAGGGATCGATTCAGCCATGGGAGCTCACACTTCGGGATTGGCCGAACAGGTGAAGCGGGCCGAGCACATTGCGAGAGGAATTCAGAAATGAAAAAAATTCCGAAGTCAAATTCGAGTTCGAAGGTGGGGTCGTTCGGAGTTAGGCCAAAGCGAAATTCGGGGACTCGGCGGAAAGAAGCACGGAAAAAAGAGCAGGAAGCCGAAGTCCAAAATTCAAACTTCGGGGTTTCGGAGTTTCAGAGGTTTCACGAGCTCGCAGTGAACAATGCCAGTGGGGGATAAAAGTCAAATTCGGACTTCGAGCTTTAGAGAGTTCGGAGTTGGCGGCAGGTCGAGCGGATGAACAATCCCGAAACCCGAAATCACCAAACCCCAAAACCCAAAATCCCTAAACTCCGAAACTCGAACCCCGAAGTCCCGAATCCCCAAACCCTCGAAAATGCAAAGTTTGAAACTCAAAGTCGAATTTCGGACTTGAGGTTTCGGCATTTGAAACGTTGAAGACCAGTCCCAAAAATCAAAACTTGAAGTCCGAAACCCGAAAGTCCGAATTTTGGACTTCGAGGTTTTGGAGTTTCGGAGGTTTCACAAACTCAGGTGGATGAATAGTAACCCGAACTCCGAAATCAAAATGCCCAAAGTTTTGAATCCCAAAATCCAAAATTTTAGATTTCAGAGGATGCGATGCAAGTTTGGAGTCCGAAAAAGAAGATCAACCACCCACATTTATTGCAATATGGCACCCTCATCTTCAGATGGCCATAACTTTTGACTAGGAGCTCGGATTTGCATAAAATAGGACTTTTGGAAAGCTCTCAATGTCCTCTACACAACTATGACTGGTTTTCTTAATTTTAGTAAGACTAAGTATTTAAAAATGAAGAAATACAATCCACCATTTTAGAGGGTGTTTCCAAATTTCCCACCTACCAAAATGATGAGGTATGGGCTTCCTTTCTTCTCCAACAAGGCAAAGTACATGGAGGCATGGGTTTTGTAGTGGCATCCATCATTGTTGCAAGTGATTTTAATGCATTTTTGGTGGTTGAAGCAAGATTTTGAATTCCTTCTCTCTCCTTTCTCTCATTCTTCCTATATATTGTAAGGAGGGGCTCATTTCAAAAGGTTGGATAATCTTGTTTTACACCCTCCCTTCTTTTCTTGTTTGTAAGTGATCTTGTGGAGTTCAAACCTCTTATTCAAACTATAAATGCAATTTTTGCCTCTTGGCCATTGTAATGCATTGTATCAAATATGTGGAGCAATAATATAAGTCTTGTGGATGAATTTCAACCCTCTCTTGTGTTCATTTGCATCTTTTTGATCTCTCATTACAATTTTGGTTAACTGCATTTTAGGTTGTGTTACATGTTTTGAAAGTTTGTGTTTAATGGTGAATGAATTTGTGATAAGAAATTGATTTGTGTTGATGTTCATCCTCTTCAATCTTGTTTCACTTTCATTTCCATGCAAGGAAAGTTATTCAGCATTCTTTTGGTGCATCAACTCTTGTAACTTAAGTTCAATTTTTGCAATCTTTTAACCGTCTCTTTGGCAAGTTAGAGTAGATTTTATATTAGATCCTCCTACAATTTGAGTGTTTGTATCAGAATAGAAGAATAAGAACCAACCTTCATCCGGAGAGCTTTCCCGATTGCAAAGTCCACACTTTGGAAAAAGCTCCATGTTATGCAATCACACTAACAGTTTCAATCTATCAAGTTGTAAACAATCAAGGGTGTTGTGATTCCGCATCAACAGCTACCTCCCACCATCAAATTATAGAAATGGCCAATCTAATGACTAAATCCAAATGTGTATGTTTTAAGATACATAGAAGTACTTGTGTGTACATATCCCAAAAAAAGATGGCAAACATTGTGTCCTTAACAAAAATTATGTGTGTTTATCAGAATTTGAATTGCAATATGAACTTCTGACCTCCCTTTTGTTAGTGCAGGCCTTTACCAACTCCACTGCATGGTAGCAAACAAAAATCATTGAGTCGTATATATCTATATAGACTGTATTGGCATGTATGCGTAGATATGTAATAATGTATAGGTGCATCCAGTCACCAGATTAGTTGCTGCCTCAGATTACAGCATGCTGCACAAATTTTATTTTGAGTGAAAATCAGGCAAATGAACTTTTCAACACAGAATTTACTTAAAGACATGCTCAAATGCAAACCTGCACTTATAAGCCACCAGTGTTTGAGCTTGGCTGTTGAAAGAGATATGCCTATCCCAATAGCAGAGTGGGGCATTAGCAACTGGCCATCTTGAGGCAGAAAATTCAGGAACCATTTTATTCTCCGACAAAGAATCGAAATAAGAGGTAAATAATAGAAACTAAATATTTATATGAGCATCTCCACGGCTGATTGACATCAAGTCGGATAAATCACACACAAAATTCACCATTCGCATCTCAAAGTCCTTCATAGGCATTAGTATCTCTGCCTCTTGCCAAAAAGAGATGTAGTCTTTTATTCAAAATGTAGAATATTTTGCAATTAAGGTAATGTGAGCATAATAGAAAAGACGAGGCAAAATTTACAATTTTACATACAAAACAGAAGGCATGTCGGACTAAAAGGGTGGAGGTACGCAACCTCCTTCCATTGAACTTGCGCTGTAAGAACTTTTCTAATCACTGATTCTTAATCAGTGGAACATCTATATGTTTTGGCTTGCATCCATATAGTATCTATCTGTGACTGTATGATTTAAGGTCACAACCACTATTACAAAAAAAAAAGTTAATAGATTGTAGTTGTACATTATGCATATTCAAAAATATCAAAACTGACAAGAAGTTCCTAGTCTCAACAACGGGCAGGTATTTCTTGTTTTCCAGTTAGCTAGAGCATCAGGCAATAGTTGTTGAAAGCACTCCATGAAAACACTCCACTCTTCTTCAGTCATTTCACTCAGATTTAAACCAATTTCATTTTCTCCACTGCTATCTCTAGTTTTCCGAGCCAATTCAGAGGAACTTACACCCCTCACACCATGCCCACTTCGTGCATCAACAATGCTGTGAGTCCGCCTTGTGCCACTGCTGTTGCTCCCATTGTTTCTTTTCCCACTCTTAGTTCTTACTATTTTAGGGTCAAAAACACAGGCCCCTTGATTTTCAGGGCTTATTGATGATTCTTCTTCCTCAAGATCCAAAGCCACCTCTTTGAAAACATCTGAGGTTGCATTAGATCCCATGGTTGGAGAGCAACAAAAGCAGCTTTGAGTCGATTCATTCATGTTAAACAAAACTGAACAGACATCAGAAGTTTCACACTGCAACGAGATGGAAGGCAGGTGAAGGGTAGAACACACTCCGTTTGACGTGGGTAGAGATGCACTCTGGTACTCTTCTTGATCCATATGTAATTGAAAAGAGAAGTTATCTGTAATACTACTAACTGGACAGTAAGAAGACCGAATCAGTGACAGTTCATAATCTGCATCCAACTTGGCTTGAAAGCAAATATTTTCAAGCTCGCTTAATTCATCATCCATCGTACCAATTTCTCTGCTCATCATGCTTCCGATTTCTGCAAGTGATAAACCAGCTTCAGCTGCTCTTTGCAAAAAGGTTGTAGTTATCATAAGGACCCTCAAACAAGATTCCCTTAGCATAGGCAGTTCTTTACGTAACATCTGCGCATCACTTGCTGCATTCAATTTTTGATATACTCTAGCTCTTCCTCTGAGAATGGCGAGAGGCCTGCGGCCAATGAAGCCACTCAAAATAAGGATCATCTAGTGCTTCTGGCAAGCAAAGTCCATGGTCAATTGGTATCAACTCGAGTGCATCATATACACGCAAATCATACAGCGTCCAACTATTACACTTTTCCTCCACTAACCGTCTTACAAGAATATTGCCAGCATGTCTATCAGTGTTCAGAATCCTCACATCAAGAATGCCAATTCTATGCACAGCTCCTACAGGAAAGCACGACATGCCATGTTCACTTGCATCATATTCATGGGGCACAAATCTCTGGAGGGATCCAATCTTTGCAAAGGGCTCCGACATACAAGGGAATACATTGGCATTAACATTGAAAATTGAATGGGTGGCTTTAACAAGAGCTGTAGGGGCACTTTTGCAAAGTGGTCGTGATCCAGTAAATAGGCAGCAACCTCTCTAATGCCAGTCTCTCCGATTCTTATGGACCTCTTAAGACCTGGCTGTCCTAGTGTCTTCCCCACAAAACCGCACGGATTATTGGGAGCAAATGGTTCTTCATCTGTAGGTTTAACAATGGCAATTTTTTCCCGTGCAGTATTTTGTATGAAATATGCTCCTCCTAAACCGCCACCAACAGGAATTGGTTCAACCCCACTATCCAAAGCTTTCACACATTTTCTAACCAATCGCCTGACCTTAGGGCATCCATGAGATCCACCTATAATCTCCAGAGGTTTGTTGCGGTCCTTGAAATTCAGTTTTTCTACCACAGGTGAAATGCTAGGTGTTGATGAAGTTCTGTAGAGTCCTCTTGTGAGCAAAATAGGATAATCATTTCGTACTTCATTAAAATCATGTTCTAGCACCATATCTCCAAATGTGAGGGCACTCTGCTCCCGTTGGGAGACACAGTACTTCCTGAAGCTTCTTTTTATTGTCTGAACCCTGTCATCCCTGTCTACTTCTATACCCAAGACATTACCTATATCTGTCTGCACATAGATTCGACGAAGGCCCATTTGTCTTCTGTACATACTAGATAATCCACCATGAACTCTGTCAGGCACTGGAAGTGGCACTTGAAGGCGCACTGGACTAGAACTGGAAGACATGGTTGTCTATTAGAGGATAACCAGATGAATAAGTCAGCAACTGGTTATTGCTAAACTCTCAGGAACAAGAATTGCCCAAGGCTGGAAAGCCACTAACGACTTATAAACCTTTCCAACCAAGGACATACGATCTTTTGGCTACGTCATCAACAGGAAGAGTTGAAACAGAAAGCCACACTCCCAACTCCAGATATCCAGAACCCTTGGTTAACTTCTCTGTAAATCATGGAGACTGCACAAATATTGGCCATGGCCTAAATCTTCTAAAATTAGAAGACATGATCTGCATAAACTAAAGCGACAGTGCATGGAATATGTGTACCCTTCAAGGGCCATGTAAGCTTGATGAGTCCGAGAAGTACAAAGTCTTGAACCAATAGGAATCAATTTACTATGACTCTTGCCCCAGAATTGAGTTTGTTCCAGGTAAGCATCGAGCCAATCTAACAAAGGGTAGGATGAGAGGAAACTTGAAGTTTCTTACTTCAATTTCTCAGGGGAAAATATTCTACTGAAAATAGAAAACAAGACCTCCAACATCTGCATTTTCACAAATTGAGATAAAAAGGATTAGATTTTCTTGATGTCCATAAAAGAAAAAGAAAACAAACTAAATAAAAGCAAAGGTTTCCATTAAATAAGGAAAATAAACTAAGTCGATGCAAGACTTTCTTATTTCAATTCTTTTGGCCACAAAAAACACCTTACATTCTCTTTATTTCCATTGAAAAGAAACAATACAAAACAAAACCAGTGCAAAGCTTTCGCATTTCATTTTTATACCATAAACTTTCTTAATTCCCAAGAAAAAAAAAAGAAAACAAATTATATTAGCATTTAACTTTTCACTCGCAGAAAGACCGTAAATTTTATTCATTTCAATGAAAACTAACTATATTAATACAAACTCTCTTTGTAGCCTTTTTTATTGTCTAAAACAACAAAGGGCCATTGGAAAACATTGTGCACTGACTCTAAATGCAAACAAAATTTCAGGATCGACATTATGAAAATGCCTTCCCTTTCTGCGAAGGAAGCAAAATAAACTAAGTTGATAATACTTTCTCATTCAGTTCTTTTTGCCACGAATAACACCTTACACTCTCTTTACTTACATTGAAAAAGAAACAATACAAAACAAAAATAATGTAAAGCTTTCTGATTTCATTTTTAATTCCCATGAAAAAGAAAGAAAACAAATTATATCAGCATTTACCTTTTCAGTTGCAGAAACACCTTAAATTTTCTTCATTTCATTGAAAACTAATGGAAAACTAACTACATTAATAAAAATCTCTCTTTTGCTTTCTAAAACAATCACACGCTATTGGAAAACATTGTGCACTGTTTCTAAACGCAATCAAAATTTAAGGACCAACCTTATGAAAATATGGAATGCAAAAATGATATAAGTGCATGAGACAGTGCCCTTGAATTATGTACCAAAACAATTAGACTGGGTAGATCCATGTTAGTGTGTGTGGAAAATGGATTGAAAATGGGTTCAAATTTAGAGAAAGGTGCTCTAGGGCTCTTCCAAGATTAGAAAGCATTTGGGTCTTTGACTCTTTAGATATTCAAGACTATTTAACAACCATTATAAGGAAGAAATATTTAGCTTCCATTGTTCACAGTTGAGAGTTAATAAACAAACAATGTTCCTAGATAAGAACCACGTTAATTACTGCATACTTTCAGTCTTGTGGAATCACAAAGTAAAATATAAAAGATACAGCAGATTATCTGTAAAGCACAATGTTCCCAAAGAAGAACGACTTTAATTGCCACATACTCTCAATCTTATGGGGTTACAAAGTAAAATATAAAAGATACATCAGAAAATCTGTAAAGCACGCCAATATGCAACTGATTGAACAGAAGCTCATCTAAATAAAGAGCAAAGGCTAACATATTGAGAGACATTACGTACAGATGTGTAAGTGGATATTTTTTTATTTTTTTATTTTTCTAAAATCTTTTTTGCTCATTTAGCTGGCCCATGGTTACAGGGAAGAAATGGCCAAAGAAACACCAGCTTCTTGAAAAATGAGTTCAGGCATTCAATGGCCCCTGGCTGTCCATTTTCTCATAAAATATTGTTGAAATCCAACAACCATTAATGCAATCTGTGTGACCTGGATCTCGTAAGCCTTTTTAATCTATTGAAAACCTTAAGGAATAAAACAAATAAAAATACTATAAACCAGGACCAACCCTTCTAAAATAAATGAAAATGACAATGGAGATTACCATCCACTGAGACCACCTGGGTCCATGGGACACCTCATAGAACTGATTTTTTTCTGATGAGTATCTGTTATTTAAGAGGGTGGAAATCGTTTCCGGGGTGTTTTTCAATGACAAAATTGCACTTGACATTTGCGTGATAATTTCTCTTATCACAGATGCTGGAAATTAGGTTTCCAAGGTGTTTTAAAATTTGAATCTTCATAAATTAAAGAGTCAAGTGTTTTTTTCCTTTGACAGTTTAAAGAGTGATAAGTTGAAATTTGACCCAACATCAGAGTAGGAGGCCAGACATTCAATTCCCTCTGAAAAATGTTTTATTGGTAAATTTTGATTACAGTTTTTAACTTCAGCTAAGAACTCACCTAAGGGGCATCTCTTCATTTGATTATGCCGAACGGTCACACAGAGTTGGATGTGGTATTCTATACAAGTCCAACACTCAACACACGTCCGTGGTATTTCATTTGGAACTACCCTATGAACACGTCCCAAGTGATTTACCACTCAAGCTCATCCCATTGGACCTAACTAGAATACCAAATCTAAAAAGGACTATGGCCATAGCTTTACAATAAATTGCCAGATATTAAAGATTTTTTTATAAAACAATGCATGAAACAGCTTCGAAGTTCAAAAGCATGGGAAAATCATATATACTGTATACATAGTATGTCTTAATACGAAAAATCCATGCCTCGTTAACATGGCCAATTTACTCCTGCATTTGATAGTGTACTAAGCCAATGGAAGAGCTTCAGTAGTAAGTACAAAAGGAAAATGGAAACAATTCCCTTGTAGGCTTGCAAAGAGTGTTGTGCACCAAGTTTTATGTTTAGCTTAGTGGAAACCTTAAAAACAAAAGAAAATCCCCTAGATTCAAAACATAGGGACTTTCATACCAGAGCCGTCACAGGAGAATTTGGCAGAATAGATACCCCTCAGTTCTTGGCACTAAAAAGGTTGATTAGTCCCACGCAAATTCGGCAGAATGGATACTCTCAATTCTTGACGCGCTAAACAAAGGTCAATTATTGGTGAACATGCAAGGTCCTGGGCGGATTTAGCAGAATGGACACCCTTTAGTTCTTGGCACTAAAATAAGGTCGATTATTGTTGAATATGCAAGATATCACCGGCTACTATAAAACTCTGGATATTTATCCTTTACTCAGGAAAGATCAAAATCTCATACGAAAGGCATAGAGATTAATTAAAAGACTGTACCCAACTGTCGTGCGGCAAACACAACGAGATGAGGTGCAAGTTACAAATAGCTATTAAGGAAATGATGCGTCCCCTTGCGGCATCTACGGCAAAGGGAAATTTCGCAATTAAAAGAAAAACAATTTACACTTGAAACTGCAAATATAACAGAAGATAAAACACTTCATCGGAAGAGAAACATTTGTATCAAAACGAAGGCGCAAGCAAACTTTCCAAATTAAAATTAAAATCAAATTATACTTGACATCGAATTCAAAAATGAGAAAATCAAATTTGAAAACATCGAATCTGAAAGTGAATAAAAAGCAAATGCATACAGACACACAAGATGCTGCTGCCGCTGGCTATATTTCAAAAATATCTGTATTGTTTTCATTTTTGGTACAGATAAAATGAACAGACCGCAAAGAATTGACTGAATCAGAAGCAGGAAATCGATTGAGTCATGAGTAATTAGCAGCTTACATGTTTAATGCCGATTGATATGCTGAGGAGGCGGCAGAACCCCAACACAATTTCCCCTTCGATAGCCTGCCTGCCTGCCTGCCTCGTTGACAATGACAGGCCAGGAAGACCGACAGAGAAAATACACTGCGCGGTGAGGAGAGAGGAGAGGTAAAAAATGATAAGAGGAGAGAGGAGAGAGGAGAGAGAAAGTACGAGACAGCCCCACCACAAGCATGATTAGAGAGAGAAGGGGATGCCCTGGAGAGAGAAAATATTTGAACCGCAACAGCCAACTCACTGGCACGATAAGGCGTCACACGTGTCGGTTGACAGATGACGTGTCTCGCTGTTGTTTGTTGTTTTTTCTGATTTCCTTCGTCCTTCGGTTCGGGTAGTTACCTCGGATGCCACGTTGGCACTTGACCTGTTTTCTTTTTCGGGGGTTTGTAGTGACTTGCGCAACAAGTTGTAAACCTTAATTCTTATTTAATTAATATTACTGTTTGTTGACAACTTCATTCCCCACTAACTTCCGTGTGACCAGTTTTCGGGTTGATCTTTTCAATCTTCTTGGTGTTTGAAAATTATCTACGGGGAGGACCCATTGACTCACGAGATAGTTCTCGATGGAAATGGTACTTATCTAAATACTAGTAATTGCACGTAAGCACTCCAATAAATATGTTGATAGGGAGGAGCAAGGAGAAACGTTATGGGAGGAAGTGTGTGATGAACGTTGTAAGGCTAGGCAGGGAGTGTATAGTGGGTTCACCTCAACAATTTGGTCGATGACAATCAATGTCAATGTAGGTGTTTGATTTTTTGCATAATCGAGACCTGAAATAGATAAGGGTGTAGGAGGTTTACCTATTGTTTGGTTGATGGGTGGAATGCGCGCGTGTTGACTTCCGATCTCGGTCGATCGTGTGAACTCCTTTTTGGCTGGGAAGGACTACCCTGAAATAAGAAAACAAGACCACAAGAGAGAGTTAAACAACATATGCAGTGGACTACCTAGCATATGCTAGATCCAGAAGTGTGATACTCCCTAGAGGGTTGTCAATCCACTGTTTTATAAATCAATATTAAATGACAAAAGCATGTAAATAAAAGAAATCTAGTGCTAGTGTTCTAATTTGGGTGCCTCAGGTTGCTATCAACGTCGATTCAATTAAATAATAAACTATGCGCAGTAAAAAGGGTGTTTGGGTCAGGTTTTGGGTAGGTTGGGTAATCTACAGAGACAAAGACCTGTCATGTGCCGCATGAAGGGACCGGTTGGGGTTGGGTAGGGTGTTTTAGGTGGTTTGCGTGAGGCGGTTGGTTCCCGGTGTGGCTGAGGTGTATTTTAGGAGCATTGGCCGTGTTGGTAGAGACAAAGACCAACGCCGGTTAGGATAAATAAGGACCGATGAGCAGTAACGAGTCAGGGTCACTTGCCGGTCCTTATGGAAGTGACAGAGGGTCGAAAGAGGTGTTTTGGGTTCCATTGTGTCTTAGGACAATGGTCTTAGAGAGTGTTGGGGAAGTATGGGTGAGGGTTAGGTGAATGATGGGTTTAGGTCAGAGTTGTGGGGTCTTTGGAGGTGGTTTTGGGTGTATTTTAGGTAAAGTAGCGGTTGGGAGGTGGCGTGGTGGAGTAGGGGAGGGTGGCTGTATGGGCGGTGGTCGTGGGGGTAAACCGACCGCGGTTATGGTTAACGAGTAGGGTAAAGTGATGATCATTGGTGGTGGGTCGAAGTTTGGAAATGGGGATTAGGGTGTCTTCTCTGATCGATTTGGTAGAATGTGGGGTTGATAAGGAGCGGAATGAGGTGAGAGAGGATCTTGGGTGTAGGTGTGGAATTTGAATAGGTGAGATTGGAATGGTAGGAGGGAATTTTCTTTCTTAGAGGAGGAAAATAGAGAGACAAGAACACAAACGAGGGTGAGAGATACGAGGATCCACTTACCCGATGGGGAGTCCGAATGTGTGTTGGAGTGTGAGTAGTTGGTGAAGAAGATTGGTAGGCGTTGGTGATGGTGATTGGTTGGTGGGAGAGCTCTGCTCGAGCTCCGTCTGATCAGAAGAGTAAGTTCGAGGAGTTCTTCCAATGGTCTGCGCCTCACCAAGGCTCATGTGAGTGTGTCCACCAATGGTCTTAGCTAGGAGCTCGATGTCATTGCTTGCTTCCCGCCGATTCTAGCTTTCAATGTCAAGTTTTAGACAATGTCTAGTGAGATACACCAACCATGAGAATGTCCGACTAACCATGAACCAACAAAGAACCAACCCATAGAAAGAGTCGATGGGACCAGGTATTTGCTAGGAAGCGATACCGGCGCGGTCCTACCGACCGACATCGGTCAGACTATAACCGACACCGGTTATGTCGGGGGTTGTTTTTGAAAAGTGGGGAATATGCCTTCCCCACTTGGTTTTGAGTGGCAGAGCACATGCATCCTCCGCCCTTAGAATGGGTAATAGGACAAAGAGGGTCCTATGAGTGGAGTGGCCACTATTAGGGTTTTAGAAGGGTATGGGCTAGGTATGGGCAAGTATGGGCAAGGTGGGGAGTGGAATGGTGAGGTGGAGGGGCAAGTGGGGTAGTGGAAGGGTGAGGTGGAGGAGCAAGTGGGGTAGTGGAATGATGAGGTGGTTGGGTGAGGTGGCTGGTCCAGTGGCATGGTGAGGTGGCTTTGGTGAGTGGGTAAAGGGAGAATTTAATTAATTGATGTTAATTAAATCCTTGGGTGTGTGAATGAGGGTCATTGTGATGTGTGAAAGGGGTTGTGAGTGACCGAATTAGGGTTAAATCGATCACCCGTGTAGAATGTGGTTATTAGGTTATTTTGGAGGAAGATGATGAAAGGTGATGTGTTTTTGGTGTCTACATTTTGCCCCTTTTTGTTGGGCAGCCTGTAGTGGTAGGTGGCGTGACAAAAACGAAGGTTGGTTTTTGCCCCATGTGAATGTAGGGTGAGAAGGTGGATGTTGGGTGCCCCAAATAGGGGCATGAGTGATCCCCTTCGTGTTTTGTGAGGTATATTAGGTGAGAGGTCGGGTTTTGAAAAATCGGTTTTTGGGGGAAAATGGATTTTGAAATGTGGGATGGTAAATCAAGTAAGGTAGGAAAAGAGAGGGAGGTAGGTGGGTGAATGAGGGGTGGGAGGGAGTTGAGGGGATGTTTAGGTGAGAATGGGTGGGAGAGTGGAGAGAAAGATTTTCGAGAGAGGAGGGGTTCAAGCGTCGCGGGTTTCGTCAATGTGACAGGTGATCTGCATTAGTCGGGGTTCGGCCGATGTCGATGGGGTATAACCGGTATCAATCACAATACAGTGACCGATGCGCGGTTTAGGGAGACCGAGGTCGGTTAGAGATAGATCTTGATCGCGTTTTGGGGATTTGAGTTTTCCAGCTTCTTTCCTTGCAGGTTGTTTCCCAGAGGGCCAAAAGTGCCCGAAGTCGGGTGGGTGAGATGGGTAGGGGTAAAAGAAGGTGTTTTGGTGAAAAAGATAGCATGGGTGGGGTGGTTGAAATAGGTATGGGTAAATGTGAGTGGGTGAGGTTGGGGTGGGTAGATAGAATATGTGATGCGAAGGTAAGTTGGGAGGAGATAAGAGGTAGGGTGGTAGGTATAGGTTGGGTGTCGAGGGTGATGGTGAAGGTGTACTAATGTGATGTTCACGTTGGATGTGGGGAGAGATTAATTGTGGATGCGAGACAAACTCAGGTGTCGCCCCGGCTCGTGTGGATTCAAAAGCCATGGGGCGGCGCTAAGTGCTTTTTCTCGAGATCGTGGGAGTGGTGACACATGGAGGAGGTGGCCCCGAGTGGGGTCCCACCGAGCGTGCCAAAATGTTTCGATCCTTTTTGCATACAATCAGAGCTCAAATGCTTGAGATAAGGGTGTAGGAGGTTACTGTTGTTTGGTTGATAGGTGGAATGCGCACGTGTTGAATTCCATCTCGGTCGATCGTGTGAACTCCTTTTTGGCTGGGAAGGACTACCTTGAAATAAGAAAACAAGACCACAGAGAGAGTTAAACAACATATGCAATGGACTACCTAGCATATGCTAGATCTAGGAAGTGTGATACTCCCTAGAGGGTTGTCAATCCATTGTTTTATAAATCAATATTAAATGACAAAAGCATGTAAATAAAAGGAATCTAGTGCTAGCGTTTTGATTTGGGTGCCTCAGGTTGCTATCAGCGTCGATTCAATTAAATACTAAACTATGCAAGTAAAAGGGTGTTTGGGTCAGGTTCTGGGTAGGTTGGGTAATCTACATGTCATGAAACAAGGACTGGTTGGGGTAGGTAGGGTGTTTTAGGTGGTTTAGGTGAGGAGGTTGGTTATTGGTCACCTCTGTGTTGTGTGCATTACACAGATATCGACGCCTGTTAGGATAGGATCGATGATGGTTAAGGGTCACTGGGCAATCTGGTCACTATGGAAGTGATAGAGAGGGTCGAGAATAGAGGTGTTTTGGGTTCCACCGTGTCTCGTGAGAGAGTGTTGGGGAAGTATGGGTGAGGGTTAGGTGAATGATGGGTTTAGGTCAGAGTTGTGGGGTCTTTGGAGGTGGTTTTGGGTGTATTTTAGGTAGCAGTTGGGAGGTGACAGTAGCGAGGTGAGAGTGACCAATGGTGGTGGTAAACCGACCACGGTTATGGTTAACCGATGATGGTCACTGGTAATGGGTCAAAGTTTGGAAATGGGGATTAGGGTGTCTTCTGTGACTAGCCAAGGGGGTGATAGGGAGCAAAATGAGGTGAGAGAGGGTCCTGGGTGTAGGTGTGGGCTGAATAGGTGAGATTGGAATGGTAGAGAGGAAGTTTCTTTCTTGGAGGAGGAAAATAGAGAGACAAGAACACAAACAAGGGTGAGAGATACAGGGATCCACTTACCCGGAGTCCGAATGTGTCTTTGGAGTGTGAGTAGTTGGTGAAGAAGATTGGTAGGCATGGTGTGACGCTGATTGGTTGGTGGGAGAGCTCTTGCTCGAGCTCCGTCTGAATTCAAGTTCTTCCATTCTTTGAGCTCACCAAGGCTCCCGTGATCGTGTCCACCAATGGTATTAGTTAGGAGCTCGATGTCGTTGTTGCTTCCACTAGTCATGCTAGCTTCCAATGTCAAGTTCTAGATAATGTCTAGCCGAGATACACCAACCGTTTGAGAATGTCCAACCAACCATGAACCAACAAAGAACCAACCTAGAGAAAGAGTTAGACCCTGGGTATTTGTAGGAAATATTTGAACCACAACAAACACCCAACTCACGGCATGATAAGGCATCACACGTGTCGGCCGACAAATGACGTGTCTCATTTGTTGTTTGTTGTTTTTTTACCGATTTCCTTCGTCCTTGATTCGGGTAGTTACCTCGGATGCCATGTTGGCACTTGACCTGCTTTTCTTTTTCGAGGCTTTTGTAGTGACTTGCTAGCAAAGTTCAGAACCTTAATTCTTATTTAATTAATATTATGTTTGTTGATAACTTAATTCCCCACTAACTTCCGTGTGACAGATTTTGGGTTGATCTTTTTAATCTTCCTATTGTTTGAAAATTATCTACGGGGAAGGACCCATTGACTCACGAGATAGTTCTCGATGGAAATCTTACTTTATCTAAATACTAGTAATTGCAAGTAAGCGGTGCAATAAATATGTTGATATGAAATGAAATGAAAGATTTTAATGATGTCCACGAGACTGAAGAGTCTATGGGACCACAAAACTGAGATTTTTAATCTGATTTCAGACTCCTTTCAATATCAGCTCTCCGGCTGTGAATCTTGAGAATGAAACCCATGGTCGCTTGAAGCTTTGTTCCTTCGAAGAGTTCCTCTAGTCCATCCACCTTCAGGTTGTTTTCGTACTGGATACGAATATCATCATATGCCGAACACTCCATGACGAAATGTCATTCTGTCTCAACGACCCCTTTGCTGCAGAAAAGACAAATTCTCCTTTCCCAATCTTCCTTTGGAATAGTCCATCTACCAGTTTCGCATCGAAGATGATGTGATCCATCCTTAACTGTGCCACTAGAATCCTTGCTTTACCCTTGATAGCTGCCCCTAGATAAGCTTTTTCATCATGTTCCCAGTGGGATTGAATTCTCTTATTTCAACCAATCTGTCTCGTCCACATGGCAGTCCTGAACTTTTCTATCACATAATTTTTTATTTCCCTGTTGTTGTTAGGACACTCTTGCAAGTTGATGCCCCATTTGTTCATCCATTTATTATTCTGTTTCATCCAAGTTTTCTTTCTATGCTCCAGAGTATCGTCCACAACTATTTTGGGCCAACGAAGATTGTCCATGCTTTCAACTTTTTTCAAATAGCTTATCATCCGAGATATTGCCGAAGCTTCCAACGAGGAAGTACCTGCTTCAACCAGGATCTCATAAGGAACAGTTGATTTGACTTTGAGAGTGCTTGTGATTAGATGTTTCTTGGATTCTTTCTATCTGTCTCCACCCGTGATTTGACATGCTACTTCCCCAAACCTCGCAGCCATAGAGAACAACTAGAGTGACCAACAATCCAAAAAGGGTTTTCTTAGTTTTCCAGTCCCAAAGTTCAGCTTTCCTACACCTATTTTGAAGTAGGTAAGATGCTTTCCAACCTCCCTGTATCCTTTTTGCTTTACAAGTCTCCCAACTAAGTTTGTGGTGAAAGTCAATCCCAAGATATTTGTATTCAGTGACTATTTCCAAAGGGCTCCCCTCAAAAAGAAAGTTAATTTGTCTCTCTTTCCTTTTCAAGGAGAAAATCATGATTTTTGTTTTGCTAGTGTTCACTTGCATCCCGACTTCTTGGCAGAAGAGCTCTAGGGATTTTAGTTGTTCCCTCAATCCTTGGGTTGTTTTTGAAATTAGGATAAGATCGTCAGATATAGGAGTAACTTCACCACGTAACTTGCTAACTGTATACCTCCTCCCTCAATTTTATTTAACCATTCTTCAAGCTTGTCAATGTATAGACCAAATAAGGTGGGAGAAAGAGGGCAACCTTGCTTGACACCAATGTCACTACCAAAACATTCGGACATACCTTCTCTGGTTCTGATTTTAGCTCTGACCTGCTCATACAGTCTATGAACTGCTGCTCTAAACTCATCTGGAATCCCAAGTTCCTCCATCCTGTTCCAAAGTTTTTTTCTGGGTACTGTGTCGAAAGCTTTCTGAAATCAACAAAACAACAAAAAGCTTCTTCTCCTTGGGTGTCCCAAACCTTTTCAATCAAATGCCTAAGAGTGATGCAATGGTCAATTGTTGAGTGTTTAGGTCGGAATCCTGCTTTCCCTTTTGCTCTTTTACCCTCTCTTTCAGCCCAACTGCTGATTCTTCATTCTATCATGCCTCCAAAAAGTTTACCAAGAAGAGGATTGATCATAATGGTGTGATAATTAGATGGGTTATTAATGTCACCACTTTTAAATAAAGGAATAACAACACTAGTCGTCCACTCTGTTGGAAAGCCATTCTGATTGACATCATTGAATATTTTTTTGATGTGTGGTGTGAGGACCTCAACCCCCATTTTAGAAATTCAGCCTGTAGACCATCGATGTCTTGTGCTTTACCACTTGCTAGATTCTTTATGCCCTACTTGATGTCTTCTGTCGAAAAAAGCTCAATCGAAGTCTCGATTATGGGAGGAATATCTTTTTGTTGGGAACGCTCATATAGGATCCTTGCATATTCTAACCAATGAGCACCGTGATATTATTTTCTATGTATTTTTTCTTTTGTTGTAACTCCCTCCAAAAACCTTTGGGGTTGTGTTTTCCAAGAGAAATTAATTTTGTCCTTCTCTTGCTCACATAGCTTTCTTTTTTGTGTTGTACCAATCTCTCATAAGTCTTTTTATTTTCTTTGTTCATCCCACTTTCCTTCAAAGCTCTCTTGGCAACTTTACACTCTTCATCATACCACGGGTTTGTCCGGAAAAGTATTTTCCGCTCCCTTTCTAGGCTTAGATCTTTCACAAGCACTTAGAGCCTTTTGGATTAAAGATATCAACAGATTACTACGTACATAACCACTCATTCCCTTAGGTGTCGTGTTCTCTATATCCTTCCTCATTATCTCGAAGACAGTGGAGGAGGGGACTTGAAGGGGGAAAATAGAGGATAGGGAGGAGCAAAGGAGAAACATTATGGGAGGAAGTGGGTGATAAAGCGTTGTAAGGCTAGGCACGTAGTGTACAATGGGTTCACCACACAAACTTGACTCAACAACTCGTTGATGACGATTGATTCAATGTCAATGTAAGATATAATGATTCTCGAAGAGTGGAAACTATTGAATTAATGGTTGATGATGGCGATAGAAAATCAATAAACAAAAAGATGGAGGTTATGTGGGTAATTTTGAGAGAACCAAACTTATTCAACCGGTCGATGATTCCCATCTATGAGCCAATCATTGATCGAGATGTGAAATGGAGATGAAGATGTCGATGGGGAGGAGAAAAGGAGAAATGTTGTGCACTTTGGCTCTTTGGTGTTTGGAGATACATGCACATTGTCGGGTTTATTCTCGGCCGCTATACATTGTCCCACATAGAGGAGTTTTAACTCCCTAGTTAGATAGAAATACATGTTGGAGTACGTGCCATCACTAAGAGCGTCTTCGGCTCTTTGGTGTTTGGAGCTACATACACATTGTCGGGTTTATTCTCGGTTTCATTGTACATTGTCCACATAGAGGAGTTTCAACTCCCTAGTTAGATAGAAATAGATGTTGGGTGTGTGTCATCACTAAGAGCAGGCTTTGACTCTTTGGTGTTTGGAGCTACATGCACATTGACAGTTTATTCTCGTTTTCCTGTACATTGTGTCCACATAGAGGAGTTTCAACTCCTATTTATATAGAAATATATGTTGGGTGAGGGCCATCACTAAAGAGCAGCTTCATTGAAGCTCTTTATTGTTTTCCGAGTTTATTCTCGGTTTCGTTGTAAATTGTCCCACATAGAGGAGTTCAAACTCCCTAGTTAGATATGAATAGATGTTGGGTGTGTGTTATCACTAAGAGCGGCTTCACTCTTTGGTGTTTGGAGCTACATGCACATTGCCGAGTTCATTCTCAATTTTGTTATACATTGTCTCACATAGAGGAATTTCAACTCCTAGTTAGATAGAAATAGATGTTGGGTGTGTGTCATCACTAAGAGCAACGTTGGCTCTTTGGTGTTTGGAGCTACATGCACATTGTCATGTTTATTTTTTGTTTCGTTGTATGACATTATCCCACATAGAGGAGTTTCAACTCCCTAGTTAGATAAAAATAGATGTTGGGTGTGTGTCATCACTAAGAGTGGTTTTGGCTCTTTGGTGTTTGAATCTACATGCACATTGTCGGAGTTTATTCTCGATTTCACTATACATTGTCCCATATAGAGGAGTTTCAACTCCCTAATCAGCCTTGGCCAGTTTTGTAATTATCAGTTTATTTGCCTAGAAATATATGGTGGGTGTGTTCCATCATTAAGAGCGGCTTCAGATCTTTAGTGTTTGGAGATATATGCACATTGTCGGGTTTATTCTCGGTTTCGATGTACATTGTCCCACATAGAGGAGTTTCAACTCCCTAGTTAGATAGAAATAGATGTTGGGTGCGTGTCATCACTAAGAGCGGATTCGGTTCTTTTGTGTTTGGAGCTACATGCACATTGTTGGGTTTATTCTTTATTTCGCTATACATTGTCCCACATAGAGGAGTTTCAACTCCTTAGATAGAAACAAATATTATGTGTGGGCCATCACTAAGAGCGGCTTCGGCTCTTTGGTGTTTGGAGCTACATGCACATTTTCAGGTTTATTCTCAGTTTCACTATACATTGTCCCACATAGAGGAGTTTCAACTCCCTAGTTAGATAGAAATAGCTGTTGGGTGCATGCCATCACTAAGAGCGGCTTCGGCTCTTTGGTGTTTGGAGCTACATGCACATTGTCGAGTTTATTCTCGGTTTCACTATACATTGTTCCACATAGAGGAGTTTCAACTCCTAGTTAGATAAAAATAGATGTTGTCATCACTAAGAACGACTTCAGCTCTTTGGTGTTTGGAGCTACATGCACATTGTTGGGTTTATTATCGGTTTCGCACACATTGTGGGAGGAAGAGGGGTAACGAAGATGGGACAAAGAGAGGAGAAATATGAATTGTAAACTCAAACCTTCATAAGGGCACTCAGTATGAGTGAGTTGAAAATGTGTGTTCTCTTCTCCATTTTCCATGCATGTGAACCTATGAAACACATGTAAAAACATGTATTAATGCCCAATAAAGATGCTTATAAATATTAGTAAAATAACATAAACTAAAATTAAAGCATGAAACATGTACATGTGTATGGCCTTGTTGTCAAAAGTAAGGGATGTAAGTGTCATATGTAAGAAATATTGGCATTTGAGCTTGATATAAGCCACTATAGCAATTGAGCCCACTATGATATTCAAATTGTGTTCAATTGAGCCCACCATGAAGCTAGCCTATGTGTAATTGATCCTTCCACAAAGCCAACTTGTGTATATTTGAGACTGCCACGGGCCAATTGTTTTGTGATCTTAATACATAAGCCATAAGTTTGTGTATGTGTTATAATTTGGCATGTTCAAAGATTTGAACTATGTTTGAAATAACAATGTGAATGTCATCATACAAGATCAAATGAAGCAATATATTTGATGATCGCATGAATTTATTAGAAAAAAATTCACAATATGCTCCCTAATTTTGAGATGAGGGACATTGCGAAGGATCACTTAGGTGATAAGAGAAAATGTTAGCTTCATAAAGCATATAAGCAATAGCAAGATAATAGAAACCATATCTAGCATACCAAATAACATGGTAATGAGGAATAGGGTTCGTAAGATATGAGCATTTGAGCACAAACCATATGAATCATCAAAATTATGAAACATATTACAAGATCATTCTAGCAATTCAATAAAATAGCATAACAATTATAGGAAGACTAGTATGATAAAACCACATGACTAAGCACCTAATTATTCCATAGTGACCTATGACATGACATGATAGGACCATCATAAAGATACATAATCAACAAGACATGATTGACTTGACCAATTTCATTAGTCTTAATTGTTAGCTCATGTGTTAAAAACAAGATGAAGAGTCTATGGGACCAAACGAAACCGATACATTAAGTAGTTTTAGACTCTTTGTCATATCAACTCTTCTATTGTGAATCTTGAGCACTAAACCAACGATCTTTTGAAGTTTTGTTTATGCAAATAACTCATTTAAGTTGTCCACTTTTAATTCACTTTCATACTAGATATGGATATCATCATATGTTGAACACTCCATAATGAAATGCCATTCCGTTTCAACAACCCCTTTGTTGCAAAAAAGACAAATTCTCCTTTCCCAATCCTCTTTGGGAATAGTCCATCTACCGGTTTCACAATGAAGATGATGTGATCCGGTCCTCAACTGGGCCACTAAAATCCTTGCCTTACCTTTGATAACTGCCCCTAGATAAGATTTTTCATCATGCTCCCAAGTGGGGTTGAATTCTTTGATATATTGGGCTTTCTTACGACCCATCTGTTTTGTCCACATGGCAGTCCTAAACTTCTCCATCACATAATTTTTATTTCCATTGTTTGTCAGGACACTCCTGAAAATTGATGCCCCATTTGTTCATCCATTTGTTGTTTTGTTTCATCTAGGTTTTCTTTCTGCGCTCTAGATTATCCTCTGTAACCATTTTGGGCAGCGAAGATCGTCCATGCCTTCAACTTTTTTCAAATAGCTTATCATCTGAGTTATTACCGATGCTTCCATCGGGAAGATACCCGCTTCAACTAACAAGATCTCATAAGGAACTGTTGATTTGACTTTAAGAGTGCTTGTGATTAGATGTTTCTGGATTCTTTCTAATTGTCGCCATCCATGCTTTGACATGCTACTTCCCCAAACCTCACAACCAGTAAAGAGAAACCGGAGTAACCAACAAACCAAAGAGGGTTTTCTTAGTTTTCCAATCCCAAAGCTCAGCTTTCCTACACCTATTTTGAAGTAGGTAAGATGCTTTCCAACCTCCCTATATCCTTTTTCTCTACAAGTCTCCCAACTCATCTTGTTGTGGAAATCAATCCCAAGATATTTATATTTTGTAACAATTTCCAATGTACTCCCCTCAAAAAGAAAGTTAAATTGCCTCTCTTTTCTTTTAGGGAAAAAATCATGATTTTTGTTTTGCTAATGTTCACTTGCATCTTGACTTCTTGGCAAAAGAATTCTAAAGCTTTTAGATGCTCCCTCAATCCTTGAGTTGTTGAAATTAAGATAAGATCATCGACATATAAGAGTAACTTCACCACGTACTCGGCCAACTAAACACCCCCTCCTTCGGTTTTACGTAACCATTCTTCAAGCTTATCAATGTATAAACCAAACAAAGTGGGAGAAAGAGGACAACCTTGTTTGACCCCAATGTCACTACCAAAACATTCAGACATACCTTCTCTTGTTCTGATTTTAGCTCTGACCTGCTCATAAAGTCTATGTATTGTTGCTCTGAGCTCATCTGGAATCTCAAGTTCCTCCATCATGTTCCAAAGTTTGTCTCTAGGAACCATGTCAAAGGCTTTCTTAAAATCAACAAAACAACAAAAAGCTTCATCCCCTTGGGTATCCCATACCTTTTCAATCAAGTGCCTAAGAGTGATGCAATGATCAATGGTTGAATGTTTAGATCAGAAACATGCTTGTCCTTTTGCCCTTTTTCCCTCTCTTTGCCCAACTGTTGATTCTATATTCTATCATGCCCCCAAATAACTTACCAAAAAGAGGATTGATCATAATGGTGCGGTAGTTAGAAGGGTTATTGATATCCCCACTTTTAAATAGAGGAATAACCACACTAGTCGTCCATTCTAGTGGGAACCCTACTTGATTTACATTATTGAAGATTGTTCTGATATGCGGAGCAAGCACCTCAACCCCCACTTTAAAAATTCAGCTTGTAACCCATCAACATCTTGTGCTTTACCATTTGCTAGATTCTTTATGCCATGTTTGATGTCTTCCTCCGAAAAAAAGTTCGATCGAAGTATGAATGATGGGAGGAATATCCTTCTGTTGAGACCGCTTGTAGAGAGTCTTCGCATATTCTAACCAATGAGCTTCTGTGATATTGTTTTCTATGTGTGTTTTCTTTTGTTGCAACTCCCTCCAAAATCCTTTGGGATTGTGTTTTCCAAGAGAAATTAATTCCGACCTTCTTCTATTCACATAGCTTTCTTTTTTGTTGAACCAATCTCTCGTATTTCTTTTTATTTTCTTTTTGTTCACTTCACTTTCCCTCATAGCTCTCTTGGTAGCCTTACAATCTTCATCATACCATGGATTAGTGGGAAAAGTATTTGCAGCTCCCTTTCTAGGCTTAGATCTTTTGCAAGCACCTAATGCCTTGTGAATTAAAGGTATCAACAACTTACTACAAACATAACCCCTTGCCCCCTTGTTTGTATTGCTCTTGATATCATTTCTTGCCATCTGAAATTGTTGTTCAAGGGCAGCCACAAAGATTTCCTGATTTTCTTTATTTAAAATGATTTTGCCTTGTTTTGGAGATGTCTCTTGCATGCGATGGACTTGTTTTCCTTATTTCTGATTTGAAATGGTACCAAGCTTGACCAAGAGAGGATTATGATCAGATTTGAGCTCAATAGGACAATCTCCGATTTCAAACTCGAGCAACCTACAAATAGCGATTTGAGTGCATATTACATAGTCCACTACACTTTGTTCATTGTAAGTTTTGTAAGTGATCTTTGCTAGATCTGGGCCAAGCCTTCATGCCATTACAAATAACCATGTCGTATAAGCTACATAGACATAGAAGCTCAACCCCAAAATGAGTCACCCCTCCATTACCATCTTGAGATAGTCTTTCCCAAAACTTGTCCTCTACTTCGTTAAGCCAAAGCGGATTGTCATCTCCACCTTTTTTGCTGCCTTGTTGAAGAGATTGATTATCTCGTAGTCATTGCATTAAATTTCCCCATCAAAATAATTTCCTCAGATGCACTAAACACAAAGATGTATTTTTTTAACGAAGCATATGGGTCTTCCATATCCAAATTTCTTTTCTTATATGTCTTTGAGCCTTTCGGTGCAAAGTAACAAGCAGCCAATATAATTGTTGCCTTGTTATATGATATTTTCAACCATATGTATTGCTTATTTGCATCTTCCTTTTCCACTTTGATGATCCCTAACCATGCTTCTTTGATTAGCACCGTAATTCCTCGTGCCCTTTTTGTGTTTCACTTCCTTCGTTCCAAACTGAAATTTTCTTGTACCCCTCAAAATCTGGGACTTTGCAACCATCATGCTCATGAGTTTCTATAAGAATAATAATATCTTTCCCCTCTGTTATGGCCCCAACTGTGTCCTCTTCTCCACGGATACCCGTGTAATTCCAACTTACTATGTGCATGGGATCGATGGAAATGGTACTTTATCTAAATACTAATAATTGCACATAAGTGGTGCATTGAATATGTTGATAGGGAGGAGAAAAGGAGAAACATTATGGGAGGAAGTGGGTGATGAACGGTGTAAGGCTAGGAAGCTAGTGTCTACAATGGGTTCACCACACAATCTTGACTCAATGACTCATCGATGACAATCAATGTCAATGTAAGATATATGATTTCTCGAGAGTGGAAACTATTGAATTAATGGTTGATGATGGTGACGGAGAATTAATGAACAAATAGATGGAGGTTACGTGGGTAATGTTGAGAGAACCAACCTTATTCAACTCAGGGTCGATGATTCCCATCGTGAGTCAATTGTTGACGTAGTCGTAATGGAGATGAAGATGTTGATAGGGAGGAGAAATGTTGTGCGTTTCGGCTCTTTGGTGTTTGGAGCTACATGCACATTGTCGGGTTTATTCTCGGTTTCGCTATAAATTGTCCCACATAAAGGAATTTCAATTCCCTAGTTAGATAGAAATAGATGTTGGGTGCATGTCATCACTAAGAGCGGCTTCGGCTCTTTGGTGTTTGGAGCTACATGCACATTGTCGGGTTTATTTTTGGTTTCACTATAAATTGTCCCACATAAAGGAATTTCAACTCCCTAGTTAGATAGAAATAGTTGTTGGGTGCATGCCATCACTAAGAGTGGCTTCGGGTCTTTGATGTTTGGAGCTACATGCACATTATCGGGTAGATTCTTGGTTTCGTTGTGCATTGTCCACATAGAGGAGTTTAAACTCCTAGTTAGATAGAAATAGATGTTGGGTGTGTGTCATCACTAACATCACTTTGGCTCTTTGGTGTTTGGAGCTACATGCACATTGTCGGAGGGTTTATTCTCGGTTTCACTATGCATTGTCCCACATAGAGGAGTTTTAACCCCCTATTTAAATATAAATAGATGTTGGGTGCGAGCCAACACTAAGAGAAGCTTTGGCTCTTTGGTGTTTGACAAGTTTATTCTCGGTTTCTTGTAAATTTTCCCACATAGAGGAGTTTGACTCCTAGTTAGATATAAATAGATGTTGGGTGTGTGTCATCACTAAGAGCGGCTTTGGCTCTTTGGTGTTTGGAGCTACAAGGACATTGTCGGCTTTATTCTCGGTTTCGCTATACATTGTCCCACATAAAGGAATTTCAACTCCCTAGTTAGATAGAAATAGATGTTGGGTGCATGCCATCACAAAGAGCACTTCGGCTCTTTTGTGTTTGGAGCTACATGCACATTGTTGGGTTTATTCTTTGTTTTGTTGTACATTACCCCACATAGAGGAGTTTTAACTCCCTAGTTAGATAGAAATAGATGTTGGGTGTGTGCCATCACTAAGAGTGGTTTCAGCTCTTTGGAGTTTGGATCTACATAAACATTGTCAAGTTTATTCTCAATTTCACTATACATTGTCCCATACAAAGGAGTTTGACTCCTAATTAGATAAAAATAGATGTTGGGTGTGTGCCATCACTAAGAGCGGCTTCGGCCCTTTAGTGTTTGGAGCTACATGCACATTATCGGGTTTATTCTTAGTTTCGATGTGCATTGTCCCATATAGAGGAGTTTGACTCCCTAGTTAGATAGAAATAGATGTTGGGTGTGTGCCATCACTAATGGTGGCTTGACTCTTTTTTGTTTGGAGCTACATGCACATTGTCGGGTTTATTCTCGGTTTTGCTATACATTGTCCCATATAGAGGAGTTTCAACACCTTAGATAGAAATAGATCTTGGGTGTGTGCCATCACTAAGATCAGCTTCGGCTCTTTGGTGTTTGGAGCTACATGCACATTGTTGGGTTCATTCTCGGTTTTCTATACATTGTCCCACATAAAGAAGTTTCAACTCCTAGTTAGATAAAAATAGATGTTGGGTGTGTGCCATCACTAAGAATGGCTTCGGGTCTTTGGTGTTTGGAGCTACATGCACATTGTCGGATTTATTCTCGGTTTCGTTATCATTGTGTCCACATAGAGGAGTTTGACTCCTAGTTAGATAGAAATAGATGTTGGGTGTGTGTCATCACTAAGAGCGGCTTAAGCTCTTTGGTGTTTGGAGCTACATGCACATTATCGGGTTTATTCTCGGTTTCGATGTGCATTGTCCCACATAGAGAAGTTTCAACTCCTAGTTAGATAGAAATAGATGTTGGGTGTGTGCCATCACTAAGAAGCGACTTGACTCTTTTTTGTTTGGAGCTACATGCACATTGTTGGGTTTATTCTCGGTTTTGCTATACATTGTCCCATATAGAGGAGTTTTGACTCCTTAGATAGAAATAGATCTTGGGTGTGTGCCATCACTAAGATCAGCTTCGGCTCTTTGGTGTTTGGAGCTACATGCACATTGTTGGGTTCATTCTTGGTTTTCTATACATTGTCCCACATAAAGGAGTTTCAACTCCTATTTAGATAAAAATAGATGTTGGGTGCGTGCCATCATTAAGAATGGCTTTGGGTCTTTGGTGTTTGGAGCTACATGCACATTGTCGGATTTATTCTCGGTTTCATTATACGAGTGTCCCACATAGAGGAGTTTCAACTCCCTAGTTAGATAGAAATAGATGTTGCCATCACTAATAGAAGTTTCAAATCTTTGGTGTTTGGAGCTACATGCACATTGTCGGGTTTGTTCTTGGGTTCGCTACACATTGTGGGAGGAAGAGGGTAATGAAGATGGGACAAAGAGAGGAGAAATATGAATTGTAAACTCAAACCTTCACAAGGGCATGGTATGAGTGAGTCTAAAATGTGTGTGTTCTCTTCTCCATTTTCCATACATGTGAACCTATGGACCTCATGCAAAAATAATGTATTGATTCCCAATAAAGATGCTTATAAATATTAGTAAAATAACATAAACTAAAATTAAAGCGTGAAACATGTACATGTGTATGGCCTTGTTGTCAAAAGTAAGGGATGTGAGTGTCATATGTAAGAAACATTGGCATTTGAGCTTGATATAAGCCGAAATAGCAATTGAGCTTTGTTGTGAGAGCCGTTGTAGCAATTGATCCTACTATGATATCCAAATTGAGTTCAATTGAGCCCACCATGAAGCTAACCTATGTATAATTGATCCTTCCACAGAGCCAACTTGTGTATATTTGAGGACATCACTAGGCCAATTTGTTTGCGATCTTAATACATAAGCCATATGTAGACACTAAAATTAGGTCACACTCTCCTTTGGTCCTTGAAAAATAAGCACCCTTCATCACATTCACCTAGCCATGGCCCCTTTCACCTCACTAATATTAATTTAATTAAATTAATTCATTATCCTCACTATATTTATTATTTAAATAATATCTCGCACATACACTTCACTAGACACCTCACCAAGCCAACTCACCCTAAAACTTATTCTTAGTAAGTTGCCATAACTAACTAACACTTACCTAAACCCTAAAAATCAATGCCTACATTCTCTCTAACCACATTCCCGCATGCTTACAAGAAGCTTCCAATCTAATCCGCGGGTTAACGACATGAGATCGAGGAAATCAAGAGGATCTCCCTAGTTTAGTAAACCTAGGAAATCCTACCTTGACCGACGCCGGTTACCCCTAACCATCACCGGTTAAGCCGGAACCGCCGTCGGTTACCCTTTTAACCCCAAAACAACCTTATTCTCAAGGTTGGCAGAAGGTTGGAAAAAGATTGGAAAATTTGGTGAACATTAGCACATTCCAAAGAGATATCGCATCTTCTGAGAGAAAATTCCAGTGAGAACACACATGCAAGGAAGGAGATCAAGCATCTTTTCCTACATAGCCATCCCAACAATGATCTGATCTAACCAAGCAAAGAGGAATGTACATGTAGCCCATGCAGAAACTTTTTCCTTTAGTTGGTGACCACCTGCAGCCTTCAAACCTCTCATCAGCACCTCCGTCCCTCACTCACAGGCATCAAGAACCAGAATCCAAGTAAGTAAACGTTATACTTCTCTGGTTCATTCCATTTCATCATTATATTATCATATATTGTTTACCTAGCCACCCATTGACCTCCTCCAACACTAACCCCTCCATATACCCATTAAAACCTTGCCAAATCCTACCCAAATCACCCAATACCTCATCCCGACCAACCAAAATCCTTTGTGTAATCGTAAAGGAGACCCAAAACTCATTCTATGGCATTCCCAGAACTCCATAGTAACCGACACCGGTTATATCTAACCGTCGTCGGTCACCCTGAACCAACATCGGTTATTGTATTTTCCCATACAACTCAGAATAGTGACCTACCCACCTAATTCTCTCTCACCCTCATTCACGTGTGATCTACTTGAGACCTCGTCGGACTGTGAGAGAACCAGGACCAACTACTTGACCTTCGGATCCTATTCTAACCTATCTGTTAGATTAGATCTATTTCTTATTGTGTTTTAAGTGAGATACCTAAATCATTTCGAATTACAATAGGTTTTACCTTATTTACCGCATTAAATTGTTTAAAACAATGGACTGACAGCCATCTAGGAAGTATCACACTTCCGGATCTAGCATACGCTAGGCAGTTCACTACATATATTGTTTAACTTTTTCGGTGGTCTTGCTTTTGCATTACAGGTAGTTCCTCCTAGCCAAAAGGAAGCTCTCACAATCAGCTATGGATTCGGAAGTCATACGCATGCAACAACCCATCAACCAACATTAAAACAAGTATTCCTCCTATGCCCGTTACCCTATCTGTTTCGTCAATACTTCAAAGAAATGATCTAGAATCAGGTGAAACATTTTGGCACGCCCAGTGGGACCCATCCAGGTTCCTTGCATTTCATTCATTCCTAGGAAAAGTTGTGTGTTTGTTTCCCTTCTGAAAAGCATACACATTAATCTTCTTCCTTGGTAACCCACCTTTTCTTTCTATTTGCTCTAAAGGAAACCTTTCTTTTGGTGTAATTAAAAAGAACCATTTCTTCATGTTTTCTGCATTATAGTGAAAGAGCATCCCTCTTCCTCTTCATCTTATTGTGTCATCTAACTTCACACTTCGATTTGGGCTTAAAAATAAGTGCATTGCATTCTGATTTATCGCATTAGCTCACATTAATTATGGGCAACCTATATGCTGGAGGTCATGACCAGCTGATGGTTGAAAAATGAACCGTAGAAAGCACTTTCTTTCTCTTTCTCTCTCTCGAGTCTTACCAAACCTCACAAAAATTGAAAATACACACATTCTTAAACAACATCTTACCTGGAAGAAGCTGTAGGTGATCACACGATCACGACACAGTGGGCACCCAACTCGCTGCTTTGTCGAGTCATACTTCAGAGTGAGGCCCGCCCCCACCATAACATACACAAACCTCACCTTTTAGATCTCCTTCTTCGTAGGAAGCCATCCTCACCAAAAAAATCTATTTCACAATTCATGTGTCAGTCCTTAAATAGCATAAGCTAAACAAACATAATAGAAAAGGCACTCCTAGGATCACATTTTTCTTAGTGTTTCTACTTGGCTTGCATTTTGAGGTGAGAGATCACGTTCTTCATTTTTCTTGTTCATCCTTGCATGCTCCTCATCATAGCTGGTGTATTCCGGCTTCACCGAGTGTGCTGGGCCATATCATCATTATTCTCAAAATTAGGTGCGATTCTACATCAGATTTTAATTCACAACCACTTTTCTTTCATCACTATTTCAATTTCATAGTAACCATCATGGTTACCCTCTAACGACCATCGTCGGTTATACCCAACCGATGTCGGTTCTAGGTCCTTTTGTTAACCTACCCAAAAGGACATTTTATTCATTTTCTTCCACTTTTCATCAGTCCTGTCATTGCCATCATTCCCATTGACATTGTAAAACACCATCAAATTTGGCATACCTATCAGATTTGACCTTCTACCTGGTTTTTCACTCACTGACCATTTTCTACAGTGACCGGCAGTGGTTACCCCTGACTGGCGTCGATTTTCCTTAACTAGCATCGGTTAGCCTGTTTCACTTTCCAACCACCATTTGGTACCTAATCCACTTTTGCCTTGATTCACTGTTCTATTGTTTTACTGTGTCATTTACGGGAGAGAAGCTGACCCTACGATCGATCTTGGTTCACATGGTGCTGACCCGAAGACAAGCAAGTGCACTTGTGTTTCACGCTAGTTGTCAACCACTCCCACCTAGTCCCTCACCACCTTCCATTTTATCACCAGCCATGGATCCCATCCAACCTATCACTATCGCTACCGGAGATGAGGAGTTTGCACGACTCCTTGACCAAAACCTCCTGCCTTGCCTTGCAGTTTTACCTTTCCCACTCGTCCACTTGAGATGCCTGGGGTAGTTGATATACGGCATGCCCATATCTATCCCCAGACTCCACTTGCTTCCACTCCTACATCGACCCCATCTAGCTCTGTGTTTCCCGCATCTACCTTACCCCAGTCATTTCATAGCTAGGTCCTATACCTACTATGATTGCTTTGCGTTTGCCACCTCTGTTACCCCGCCACATCCACCATACCCTCAACAACTACCCAAAATGCAACCTCATCCGCCCCTAATGTCTCACACATACCCATAGCTACACTACCACCTCCTGTGTTGGTGACCCCTACCCCTTTTCAGAATGTGGTCCTTTCCATTCCACAATCGTTAACTCCCATTGCCACTAGGGTTACCACGACCCTTCCACCTCCATATACATACTATCAGCACCTCTCGTTTCCTCCATTATTCACTCAGGGTATGTACCCCTTGTTTCACTACCTTCTTCCCAATCAACCTACATGGCAACACCATACACTGGAGTGCCACCCCATTATATGCCCAAAACCAACCCTCTCACGCTACAGGAGGCACCCAATCATCAACCTACCAACGACCTAATCAAATTGATGTTGGACAAGATGCAGACATTAGAGGCATTAGTTTCGGCTCCCACAACACTCTCACCTATGATGATATTTGTAATGAGCCCATCCACCCATCCATTCCTATCCGCCCATACCCCATGCATTGGGAAATGCCTAAATTCAATCGTTTCAATAGCAAAGAAGACCCGCAATAGAATTTGTGGTCGTTCAAACACGAGTGTTATCTAATCGCTCACGATGATGCCTTGCTCTTGAGAAATTTTCTCATGTCTCTGACTGGACCTGCATTAGATTGGTATAGTGGGTTACCTAGACACTCTATATTCTCATTCAATCAGGTAGCCCAAGCCTTCTTGGATCATTTCTCTATCAATATCGTCAAGAAGGTTACCATGACTGACCTATACTCCACACGTTAGTATGAGGACGAATCTATCGCAAATTTTGTCACTCATTGGTGTAGCTTGATCAACCAACTCACCTTCTAACTGCCATAAACAAAACTCATTGAGCTCTTCACATGGGCTTGTGCTAGACATATCTCACCGACCTTGCAGGTCCAAACCTTCCGAACATTCAATGAAGCATTCACTATGGCATGAAAGTTAGAGATTCGGGCCATCGAAGAGAAGAAAATCTAGTTACACAATAAGAATTCGGCATTCAAGTCAAATGATACCTCTTCTTCTTCCAAACCACAAACCAATTACTCAAAAGCTAAGGGCACTGCTAACGCAGTGGTACTCAAGGCCGGCCCAACTCATGTCCAAATTAGGCTACCCCCTCATCTAATCTCTCACCCATCCAAACTTTTCAATTCAGACGAGAGTAGTAGAAATACACCCCAATTGGGGAACCTTACTCTTTTGTCTTAGAAAAGCTTATCAAAGCTGGAGCCATCACTCTTCCACCCATAAAACCACACACTAGTTTTGACCCTACTTGCCCCATGCCCGCATGGTATAAAGAACATGACTTTTGTAACTATCATCGAGTAAAGGGTCATAGTGACGACAACTACATCACTTTCAAAAATATTTTCCAAGAAATGCTCGAGAAAGGTGAGTTAACCATGGATAATCCTAATGCACCTACCAACCAAAACCTACACATCTTCAAGAAACCATTTCCCAACCATGCCCCTTCGTCTGATCAAACCGGTGAGACCTCAACTCATGATACCCATACCCGCGAGGTCCACGCTATCTTTAATGACATACCTGTCACCTCCTAATTACCCCATATTCCTTCCATAGAGGAAATCCTAGTCAAGAAATCCTCCACGCGCAGAGGAACATCTTTCATCTCCTTCATCACCTACGGAGGAGTCTTTCGCTAACATCGAGACCATCTCACCCTTGGCTTCTCCACTTAGAGAAATTTTACCCACAGTACCTCCTCCACCCATAGAGGAGCACCCATTACCTCCTCCACCCACAAAGGAGAACCTATCCATTCCTCCACTTGCAGAGGAGCTTCCATCACCTTCTACACCTACCATAGACCCAATTGAGATACCTTTGCCTCTTGGTGAGCATTCTCCATCCGCTACCCAAAATCCTACAGACCTACTTTCGGCTCTCTTACCCATGGAAGCTGAAGCTAGCCAATTTCCTGTCTCTAAGACACATTTTATGGGAATTTCCATTAGGTCCTCATCAACTCCACCTACAGACATGTCGTTCTCGTGTTTGGTCGATCACTTAGATTATGTGGATAGAGCCTTACTATGGGGATGCCTTTTGCTTCCTATCTCAACACAGATGCAAAGGTCACTTGCTGATACCTCCACTATCTACCCAAAATATTTCGACCAATTGAACCAAACACAACCACCTCTATCACAACTCCTTCCACGACACCTATCATAGCTCAAACCACATCCTTACCCATAGCCCAATCTATATCTAAACCCAAACCCACACCTATGACATCATCCTTGACTAAACCTATTACCACTTTAGGGGTCACCCCGACTACCAACCTTACTCATCCACCTATCAAACTGGATTTAGCTACATCCTCCAAAGACAACACCACACCTACTCTGACACCCAAATAGAAGCACCACACCCATAGAACTCATACCCCAATCTGCGCCAATCACACCTGCACCTATCTCATCCGTCTTAGGATCTTAGCTTCCCCACATGGTCAAGAAACCTCCACCCACCAATAAACCAAAAACACAACAACCCATTCCTTCTCAAAAACCTCTAACCTACCCAGATGCCCAACATGACTTACACCCACACTGTAACATTTTTACCACCCATACCTCAATACCCTCAATTATTGCTTCACTACCCACTACACTTCAATCGTTGTCTCTCACACCCCAAGCACAACCCGCATCATCTACCTTCACAACACCCGTTATCCCCATGGGTAACTTGCTCTCTTCCCCCATCTACTTTTCCTTCTAGACCTTGTACACCCATATCGCCATTACCCAAGAAGGTGCAATCCAAAAACAAAATTCCACTATCCCATAATAAGGTAATTAAAACAACCACACCTACACCCAAACCCACGCTCACTTCCCATTGCGATCTAAGTAATGTGGTCTTATAACAAAATTTTAACCAACCTCCTTGAGACTTCTGTCATCACATTACCACCACTCAAGCCTTATGACCCCCTCAAACCCAAGCCAAAAGGGTTTGATGATACTAAAATTTGTGCCTACCATCGTGTGCCAGGGCACGATGTGGAAAACTGCAAGGCCTTGAAAACCATCCTTATCCAATTGTGTCCCCCAAAAGCCAACTTTGACGATGACAACCTTCTCGATGAGGATCCTGCTTCACCAACACCCATTCCCACACTACCCACTCAACAACCACAACCTCCACCCTCACAAGCTCCTAGAGCCACCCCCAAGATTTGAAATTAACATGGTTCGCATCAGAGAACTTGCCACGCCACCACCCAAATGTCATTGTGCCCAACTCACCTCACAGGGTTTTTCTCCTCCGGTAGGTTTTTGCCCATCGTGTCATTATACCACTCACCCTACACCTTCTTTGTTTTCCAAATCCCCTCAGATCAACATGATTCATGTCACTACACATGCTCAGAAGGATAAGGGTAAAGAAAAGGCAACTGACCCACCAACCAATCCTATACCCAACATACCATTTGCACCCATACCTAAAATCACTATCGCGGCCCCACTGTACCCCATTTCTAACGGCATCACACATCGCACCATGCTCAAACAATTACACCAATATCCCCTCAAAATGTCCTTATATGACCTCATCCAAACCTCATAATCCCATCGTCAAGCTCTCATGGAGGTTCTTCAATCTATTGAGGTTTTACCCAATGACCCTACACCCGTAGCCTCCATTATCACACCCCATCATGTAGCCTCTCTCACCAAATTACCACCTTCATCTTTGCCCCATCCTATTCACCAAGTGGCCTCCATTAGATTCTCGAGAGGAAGAGATGCGCCACGCCAAAATGATGACCAGACGCAGCCCTCTTCATCTCTGTCCACATCGATGACATACGGGTATGCCATGTGATGATTGATGGGGGCGCTAGCATTAACATCATTTCATCCCATGCATTTGCTCAAATGCGCATACCTGATAATTGCATGCATAAACATCCGGTCATGTTGCATTCATTCAATGACATTATCACCTCTACACTAGGCATTGTCATCCTCCACATTCATGTGGGCCCCGTACTATTCCAAAATTATTTTACATCTTGGAGGGGGAATTTCAATATAACTGTTGCTTGGCAGACCCTGGATTCATGTCATGGGTTGCGTTCCTTCCACTTTGCATTGTTGTGTAAAGTTTGAACACGAAGGACACACCTATACCATTCTAGCTGATCCATCACCTTTTAAAACATGCAACATGCTTTACCAACCCAATGATGTGCTCATACCTATTAAGTTGTCTACCTCCACAACCGCTACTTCTTCACCTACACCTCCACTTACCAATACAACTGCTGCTTCAACCACACATACCTCCTCCATTCCTACCACTGCCACAACCTCCATGGCTAACCCATCAGCTTCCCAATGTTAACTCCACCTCCACATTGACCTCTAACACATCATCCATTCCAGCTACCTACATACCAACCATCGATCCCTTGGAAGGTGTTTTTCAACGCCTCACTCTGGGGGAGTACCGCCTATATAGTGTCAACACATTCCTTACTCCACAAGAGTACGAAAGTCTTCACCAACACCCTCGTTATGATCATCGTATAGGAGAATGTCTCCTGTACGGTCCCCCTCGCCTTCATACTAGTCTTACCTATGGGGACTTGATACTACCACTTACACACAGAACCCCTTGTCACAAAATCGCCCCTTTTTCGTTGACTTCCAATCACTTACCAATCACCATTTCACCCACACCTTCCTACACCAAGGTGTGTGGAAGGGTTTTGGTTTTGGCTTTTACGAGCAAGGCCACCCATAAACATAATGACCGTAGTGGTATTGGCTTTCTTGAGCCACTTACCAAATAGGCCCCATTAAACTCATTAAGGACACTAACCCTTCTCCACCTTCTTCACCTACTCCACCTTCATCACCACCTCACGATGGAGTCGATGGATCCTAAATCTATCCCTTTGTTGGCAAGAAAATTTGTTGGGGACAAATTGGTGGTTATCTTTCAATGCTCTGGGAATCTAAGTCCCTCTACTTAACCGGTGCAGCTTCCGTATGTGCATGCGTGTGAAAAGGTGGATTTCTATGGTGGCCTTTCGAACAAGGATCTAAAGGGGCTCTCCACTGACCCTACAGAAATTGCTTGCATATACCTGCAAGAGATGACTTTGCTAGGAAGGCGGGAAAGGGAATGGGAAAATTAGAAAAGAGAAAAACTAATGCTGCAAGTAGAAAATCAGAGACTTGCATACACCAGCCAAAATTTTCATTACATGCACTTGAATATAGAAGAAAAAAAATGTGTAATAGCTACAAGACCAAATGAAGCTTAATGGGCACAAAGTACCAACAAAATCCTCAATCAAAGAGGCTAAAATTCCTTCTTCCTTTATTGAAGCTCAAGTAGAATTTGCACATAGTGTGAGAAGTAGAAGACATTTTGTAATAGGAGAAATGGAAGAAACTTGCTATCTCTTGCTCTCTTCACAAGGATAACTCTCTCATGAATTCACAAAAAATAGCTCCAACATCTAAGAAGCAAAATTCAAAAGAATTTTTAGAAGACCTTCAAATGAGGAGCTTGTTACAATTTATAGAAGAGGAGGAAAACTTTTCATCTTCCTGGTGACTTTTCGAATACCTTAATGTGACTTAAGACTGTTCATATTCCATTTTAAATACTTAAGTCCCTTTTATAATAGCAAGGTGACTTAAATTTACATTACATTTCTGAAGTCACTTAAGTCATATCAAAAAGTGCAACTCTCAATGTAAAATATAACATTGAGGAGAGAGGGTGTTGTATGAGAAGAGAAAAGAAAGAGAAAGAAGAGGAAGAAGAAGAAGGATTATGTTGAAGGATGAGCTATTGCGGTGGACTTAGCTCCATTCTCTGACTGCTCTCCACTTTGTGATCCTGAGAAGGCTTTTGTCTTTCCAAACTCTTGGTTGAAATGAGTCACCACTAGTTCTACTTTGTCGGCATGAGGGATACGAATGCAGCTCAAGGTTTTAGTCCATCCATCGGTCACACTGTTGACGTCCTTGCACTTCCCAAACCATGATGAATTCTTTTTCTATGTGATAAGTGCAATGGAGGCTCATATTTTTGAGAAGAAGTCGAGGTATCCTTAGTGAAGGACAATGGGTTGCCCACCCCTTTCTTGATGTATTCTTGAAAGGGCCGATCAACTCATCAGCAGTTGAGTGTTCGCTCATTGCGGGTACTCCAAGTTTTTGAAATTTCCAATTTATGCTATCCTACAGACTTGTATGTTTGTTCTTCTTTCTCCTCTAGCTCTGTGAAGGCCCGATTGATTGCTTCAAATCTGATCGACCAGGGCCCTCACCCATACATGTGTCAAGTCTTCTGTAGGAGTTCCAAAAACCTTCTTATCGATCAATTCCTGACGATGGGTGTTGCTCATCTCACTCACTACTAGTCCTAGAGGTTCCCAGTAATCTCTTTCTTTCCCCACATCTTTTTGAGTGCTCACGTTCTATTGGCGGTGGCACACATGTATGCAAAGAGCTTGACTGCCTCTTGAAGTGTTGACTTCCCTTTTAGAGATTGAATCAATCCATTCTTTATTTTCTCAGCCCTGCATCGTGAACTCATGCATTCTTCTGATGGATTCCGGATCAAAGCTGCTGAGGGGAACCACTTTCTCAATAGGAAGTGTTATAGTGCTTGGTTCCACCAAGTGTTGCACATAAGATGAAAGAGTTCGCACTTGCTCCTCTAGTCCCTTGATCTTCTCTTTATATTCTTTATTCCTTGCCATCATGTGAGCAGAAGATTGTTGGAATATGTGCAAATCTCCCTCATGAGTAGTTGGTCCCAATTGGATCGTGCTCATCTCATAGTCAGTTGGTGTCATCTCGTCCACTAGCTTGATTACTTTTGGCCGAGCTACTTCAATATACTGATTACCTGTCTCCTCACTGTAGAATCGTGATGTTGTCTGCGCGATCTTTCTTGATCTTTTTCTTTAGCCAATGTGACAATTGCTGATATATCGGGAGCTACTACTTGTTGCACCATGCGAGTGTCAAGGATGATCATTTCCCGCATCCATGGAAACATCTCATCGGATTCAGGTTCAATGACAGGTGCCTCAACCACTCTTTGTTCTGATGGGGGAGGTAATTCTTGAATGAGAGGAGCGTTGGAATCAACAACATGCAAGACCTCTTGTAGTGGCTCGAGATATAGGATCATGAGTCATATACTCCTTGTTCACTTGTGCATTTGCTGTAGGATTTTCTGTCTACATTACTGGGATCACGTCTTCCTCTTGCGGTGACGCCAATGAATCTTTTTCTTCCCTAAATTTCTTGGATGTCTTCTCATGGGGAGAAGTTTTCAATTCCGTGGCCTTCCTTTTTGAACTCGCTCCAGAGTATTTAGAGCTAGAAGTTACCTCCACCACTTTTGAAGACGAATGATGTGAAGCTTGCTTCAAGCTTGGAGAAATTCCTCGTGACTGAATGATCATAGTCCTCTTCTTTTGAAACCAGTTCCTCATTCTCCTCACCACCTTTTCAATCTGCTCAGCATATCTCCTGATTCACGAACGTGCCAGTTGATTTGGGGCATTGGGGACATCTTGACTATCTGCGTACTCAGGATCATACATCTCTATCCCATCATCATGTAAGATGTCTTCATACCAAGAGAACTTGAATTTCTTCATCTCACTGGTTGTCATCCTCATGTGATCTTTTTACGTACTTCAAACTCATCAATACAATTGGCCCAGTAGTCCTCAACTTATGGCTCATGTTGCAATTATGGGATGTAGAAGGAGTCAGGATCTTCTTGGATGTCAAATTTAGGCCTGGAAATGTAGGAATGCAAATTCAGATGTGTAAAAGTGGCCTCCAAGTGGGATGCATCATTTGAGCTTTTACACGTGAACTCCCCTAGAGATATAGGGAAAGAAATCAATTTCTTTCTTCTACTTCTGAGCTTGCTATTTACTTGGGTGATCTGCCTGCAGAGTTCGAACAATACAATCTGGTCACTGAGGTACTTGGGTAGTTTTAGAGGAGCTTGGTTGAAGCCAGCGACTCATATGTAGGAGAATGTTGAGAATTGTATGAAGTACAAGCCATATTCCTTAATCAGGGATGCCACTTTTGGTGACATCCTAGCTTCAAGATCCCCTTCCAAGTTTCGGACCACATACATAGTGAATGCATCGTTCACACGGGTGAAATGCTTGTTTCTCTCCTCCATTATCAACTATGGAAGTTTCTCGAATGCAGGTACCTTGGAAGCAATGTTCTGTGTGAGAGCCAATCCCTTGAATGATTATGAGCTTGCAAGGAGATAAACTAGATAAGAAGTCATGTGGAACTTCTTTGTCGTGGGTACTTGGAGAAGTTGTAGATGGAGATTTTCACTAATGATCTGCCCCTAGTCAATTCTCTGCTTCCCTTCTGTCAATGTCAGGATGTAAAGGCCCATCCAGTCCTGGAAGTCTCTCGTGTTTACTTCACCCATTACTCTACTGAGGAGAGTGATGACATCAAAATACCCTTCTCGAAACTCACACCTTGGCAGATTCTTGGGAATCCTGGAAGGCTTCCTTCCAGTTTTCAACCATGATCCAAGTCTACCCCTTGGACATATGAATCCATTGTCTCCCAATCATGCACAACTCTTTCCTTGGAAATGACAACCATGTTGGGGATTTGATATCTGGAGAGATATTGAAATGGTTCTAGGGTTAATGACTACCAACGCTTTACCACGTTTTACCATTGTCAGCTCGGATGGTTCACGTCTCTAAGGTCTTGTGAATATCTGGTCTTCAATCCTCCTTCGATCCTTGGAGGCCATGCGAGTTTTAAGGTCGTTCAGGTCCATGTACAAGACATCACTATCTCCCACATCATACTCACAGGCAAAGGGTTGTGTGGCTTCTGACCCGTCCATTTCATCTTCATATCTCCCTTTGAAAAAGCAACTTACTATTTTTAGTAAGTGTGGAAAAGTAATTCCTCGATCTTCAACTGGATGTTGCGGCTTAGTTTTCCTCTTTCTCCCATGTTCCTCATTCCTTCTGGATCAAATTTATATTTTTAGCAGGTGCTCGAGGGCCCACTTACTATTTTTAGTAAGTGCCAAAAATGTCTATTCTGGTGAATTTTCAGTTGTAGTTTACCTCCAATGTCTTCGTCTCCTCTGCAGGTTCTTCTATTGCTAACTTTCCCAAAATAGCAGTTCCTATGTAGTAGACCTGCTATTTTTAGAAATTTGGCCTCTGGGAGTCGGATTGATGTGGAATGAAGTTTTTTGATATGGGTTTTTTCCCAATATCCTCCCTCTGCAATTTCAGATCCGCTCGCTTAATAGTCTAGGAGATTTTAAAGTTTTAGTTTTCAGACCTGGCAGTGCCTCTAGGTACGGCAGCCATTAATGGACCTGAAAATTACAGGTCTAGTTTTCTCCTCCGTTTACAAATAAATTTATATTTTTGATGTGGGTTTTTCTTCCGATGCTTCACGTGTGATCTTACTTCAATCCGGAAACTGGTTTGATGGGAAATCCCACTTCTTTCTTCGTTGAGCCGGAAACAAGATTTCTTCATTGTGGCTACTCTGTCACACAAGGGGGAGTTTGAAGGTGTCTTTCTGATGGTCTTGGATAGAGGAATGAACAGCAGCAAATGGTTTTTTGTTTCATGCACCGGCTTGCAACATTTCTTTAGATCTTCATTTTTAGGCTATGGAGATTTTCACTGTTTTCTTCTTCTTGCTCTTCGTTTCTCCTTCTTGTTTTGATGAAAGATCCTTCTGAGACCTGAAAATCACCATGGGGAGCTTGTTTCAGTGTTTGGGTTGAGCTGGTCTGAGCATTTGCAATGGCGGGGTGATGGTAGAATGTTGCAGAGGAAGAATGGAGGAATGGAGTGCACAAAAACTATTAGAAGTTAGAAGTGAAGAAAGCGACACTTGGAAACTTTTTAAAAAGATATGCACAATTAGGGTTAGGGCACATTTTTCCATGTTTGATGTCCCTGACCTTAGGGATGTGAGGGACATCAAATTCCATGGTGGTCAAGAGCATGACACGTGGCGTTTGATCCAATGACAGGAATGAAGAGGGAGAAAGTTACATTGAAGCACTAGGAGCTGAAAGGAGGTCACATGGGTGTCTAGAAGACTCCCTATGGGGATGGGCACATTTTCCAAGGTCTTATGTCCCCCACCTCAGGTGCACAAGGGACATCAAATTCCACGGTGGTCCTGGAGCTGACACGTGGCGCCCGATCCGACGGCAGGGAAGGCATGCTCCAAATAAGCACCTGGGGGCTGATCTGTCAAGTCTAGAGGTCATATGAGGGTCCCAAGGGTCACATGAGGGCTGGGAAAATTTTCCAAGGGTTTATTTACCTAACCTCAGGGACTTCGGGGACATGAAATCCCGCCAGGCTCTTGGTGCTGACATGTGTCCTCTCGAAAAAATGACTAAGTCTGAACTGCCTTTGAGAGGGTAACTTGGAATGCAGATAACTTGAGCTCCGGTGGAATTTATTGGTGAAATTTTATATGATCCTGATTGGAAATGGAATTTTGAATCCAATTATGTGGGTATCATGTCTTAATTCGACCATATGATCCCTGAAAAATCAGAGTTTTTATCTGGGACTCCACTTGTGCCTGAGAAAAATTACCTTCCAATCATATGCGCAAGGTGTTGTGAAAAATATTATTTCACCATCATGTAGGT